>CM077806.1:18409966-18505846 GCA_039737535.1 Lagodon rhomboides
CCAAAGAATTACATGTTCAAAAGAGACAATCTGTATGTGTAAAGTAGCCCAGCCATGACAATCGCAACCGGAGTGGAGGGAAATGTAGCATATTCCCCTCTGAAATGGAACGAAGTGGTAGTATAAAATGGCATGGAATGGGAGTAGGAGGTGAAGGACTAGTCATTTACATTCCTCCACCGTAACAGACAGCCTGTGTAATGGGAAAACCAGAAACGGGCTGCTGGTGTCTTCAAGCCTCTGCCTCCACTGAAGAAGCTGCAGCACCCTCTGGTGTCTGTCGAGAGAAGTCAAAAAGCTTACAGCACCTGGTATTCCCAGGCGGTCTCCCATCCAAGTACTAACCAGGCCCGACCCTGCTTGGCTTCCGAGATCGGACGAGATCGGGCGTGTTCAGAGTGGTATGGCCGTAAGCCACTCTCGCTCCCCAAAACAGGCCTTTTACAGGTGCCCTTGGATTGCGTGTCACTGTTTCGTCCAGGTAGGGCGAAACAATGGTAGGATACGTCCAGGAACAAAGCGAATCCTCTCAACGGGATGAAAAATGAGCCTCCATAACAAGCTCTGCCGTCACCTGTTTTTACATGTCTAAGGCTTCCGCTGGATGAAAAAACAGCCATCAGTGGATTGGGGAGCGCTGACACATTATTGTCTCGGCAGCGTTTTCATTGATGCATTCAATTCGGCCAAAGAATTACATGTTCAAAAGAGACAATCTGTATGTGTAAAGTAGCCCAGCCATGACAATCGCAACCGGAGTGGAGGGAAATGTAGCATATTCCCCTCTGAAATGGAACGAAGTGGTAGTATAAAATGGCATGGAATGGGAGTAGGAGGTGAAGGACTAGTCATTTACATTCCTCCACCGTAACAGACAGCCTGTGTAATGGGAAAACCAGAAACGGGCTGCTGGTGTCTTCAAGCCTCTGCCTCCACTGAAGAAGCTGCAGCACCCTCTGGTGTCTGTCGAGAGAAGTCAAAAAGCTTACAGCACCTGGTATTCCCAGGCGGTCTCCCATCCAAGTACTAACCAGGCCCGACCCTGCTTGGCTTCCGAGATCGGACGAGATCGGGCGTGTTCAGAGTGGTATGGCCGTAAGCCACTCTCGCTCCCCAAAACAGGCCTTTTACAGGTGCCCTTGGATTGCGTGTCACTGTTTCGTCCAGGTAGGGCGAAACAATGGTAGGATACGTCCAGGAACAAAGCGAATCCTCTCAACGGGATGAAAAATGAGCCTCCATAACAAGCTCTGCCGTCACCTGTTTTTACATGTCTAAGGCTTCCGCTGGATGAAAAAACAGCCATCAGTGGATTGGGGAGCGCTGACACATTATTGTCTCGGCAGCGTTTTCATTGATGCATTCAATTCGGCCAAAGAATTACATGTTCAAAAGAGACAATCTGTATGTGTAAAGTAGCCCAGCCATGACAATCGCAACCGGAGTGGAGGGAAATGTAGCATATTCCCCTCTGAAATGGAACGAAGTGGTAGTATAAAATGGCATGGAATGGGAGTAGGAGGTGAAGGACTAGTCATTTACATTCCTCCACCGTAACAGACAGCCTGTGTAATGGGAAAACCAGAAACGGGCTGCTGGTGTCTTCAAGCCTCTGCCTCCACTGAAGAAGCTGCAGCACCCTCTGGTGTCTGTCGAGAGAAGTCAAAAAGCTTACAGCACCTGGTATTCCCAGGCGGTCTCCCATCCAAGTACTAACCAGGCCCGACCCTGCTTGGCTTCCGAGATCGGACGAGATCGGGCGTGTTCAGAGTGGTATGGCCGTAAGCCACTCTCGCTCCCCAAAACAGGCCTTTTACAGGTGCCCTTGGATTGCGTGTCACTGTTTCGTCCAGGTAGGGCGAAACAATGGTAGGATGCGATCCAGGAACAAAGCGAATCCTCTCAACGGGATGAAAAATGAGCCTCCATAACAAGCTCTGCCGTCACCTGTTTTTACATGTCTAAGGCTTCCGCTGGATGAAAAAACAGCCATCAGTGGATTGGGGAGCGCTGACACATTATTGTCTCGGCAGCGTTTTCATTGATGCATTCAATTCGGCCAAAGAATTACATGTTCAAAAGAGACAATCTGTATGTGTAAAGTAGCCCAGCCATGACAATCGCAACCGGAGTGGAGGGAAATGTAGCATATTCCCCTCTGAAATGGAACGAAGTGGTAGTATAAAATGGCATGGAATGGGAGTAGGAGGTGAAGGACTAGTCATTTACATTCCTCCACCGTAACAGACAGCCTGTGTAATGGGAAAACCAGAAACGGGCTGCTGGTGTCTTCAAGCCTCTGCCTCCACTGAAGAAGCTGCAGCACCCTCTGGTGTCTGTCGAGAGAAGTCAAAAAGCTTACAGCACCTGGTATTCCCAGGCGGTCTCCCATCCAAGTACTAACCAGGCCCGACCCTGCTTGGCTTCCGAGATCGGACGAGATCGGGCGTGTTCAGAGTGGTATGGCCGTAAGCCACTCTCGCTCCCCAAAACAGGCCTTTTACAGGTGCCCTTGGATTGCGTGTCACTGTTTCGTCCAGGTAGGGCGAAACAATGGTAGGATACGTCCAGGAACAAAGCGAATCCTCTCAACGGGATGAAAAATGAGCCTCCATAACAAGCTCTGCCGTCACCTGTTTTTACATGTCTAAGGCTTCCGCTGGATGAAAAAACAGCCATCAGTGGATTGGGGAGCGCTGACACATTATTGTCTCGGCAGCGTTTTCATTGATGCATTCAATTCGGCCAAAGAATTACATGTTCAAAAGAGACAATCTGTATGTGTAAAGTAGCCCAGCCATGACAATCGCAACCGGAGTGGAGGGAAATGTAGCATATTCCCCTCTGAAATGGAACGAAGTGGTAGTATAAAATGGCATGGAATGGGAGTAGGAGGTGAAGGACTAGTCATTTACATTCCTCCACCGTAACAGACAGCCTGTGTAATGGGAAAACCAGAAACGGGCTGCTGGTGTCTTCAAGCCTCTGCCTCCACTGAAGAAGCTGCAGCACCCTCTGGTGTCTGTCGAGAGAAGTCAAAAAGCTTACAGCACCTGGTATTCCCAGGCGGTCTCCCATCCAAGTACTAACCAGGCCCGACCCTGCTTGGCTTCCGAGATCGGACGAGATCGGGCGTGTTCAGAGTGGTATGGCCGTAAGCCACTCTCGCTCCCCAAAACAGGCCTTTTACAGGTGCCCTTGGATTGCGTGTCACTGTTTCGTCCAGGTAGGGCGAAACAATGGTAGGATACGTCCAGGAACAAAGCGAATCCTCTCAACGGGATGAAAAATGAGCCTCCATAACAAGCTCTGCCGTCACCTGTTTTTACATGTCTAAGGCTTCCGCTGGATGAAAAAACAGCCATCAGTGGATTGGGGAGCGCTGACACATTATTGTCTCGGCAGCGTTTTCATTGATGCATTCAATTCGGCCAAAGAATTACATGTTCAAAAGAGACAATCTGTATGTGTAAAGTAGCCCAGCCATGACAATCGCAACCGGAGTGGAGGGAAATGTAGCATATTCCCCTCTGAAATGGAACGAAGTGGTAGTATAAAATGGCATGGAATGGGAGTAGGAGGTGAAGGACTAGTCATTTACATTCCTCCACCGTAACAGACAGCCTGTGTAATGGGAAAACCAGAAACGGGCTGCTGGTGTCTTCAAGCCTCTGCCTCCACTGAAGAAGCTGCAGCACCCTCTGGTGTCTGTCGAGAGAAGTCAAAAAGCTTACAGCACCTGGTATTCCCAGGCGGTCTCCCATCCAAGTACTAACCAGGCCCGACCCTGCTTGGCTTCCGAGATCGGACGAGATCGGGCGTGTTCAGAGTGGTATGGCCGTAAGCCACTCTCGCTCCCCAAAACAGGCCTTTTACAGGTGCCCTTGGATTGCGTGTCACTGTTTCGTCCAGGTAGGGCGAAACAATGGTAGGATACGTCCAGGAACAAAGCGAATCCTCTCAACGGGATGAAAAATGAGCCTCCATAACAAGCTCTGCCGTCACCTGTTTTTACATGTCTAAGGCTTCCGCTGGATGAAAAAACAGCCATCAGTGGATTGGGGAGCGCTGACACATTATTGTCTCGGCAGCGTTTTCATTGATGCATTCAATTCGGCCAAAGAATTACATGTTCAAAAGAGACAATCTGTATGTGTAAAGTAGCCCAGCCATGACAATCGCAACCGGAGTGGAGGGAAATGTAGCATATTCCCCTCTGAAATGGAACGAAGTGGTAGTATAAAATGGCATGGAATGGGAGTAGGAGGTGAAGGACTAGTCATTTACATTCCTCCACCGTAACAGACAGCCTGTGTAATGGGAAAACCAGAAACGGGCTGCTGGTGTCTTCAAGCCTCTGCCTCCACTGAAGAAGCTGCAGCACCCTCTGGTGTCTGTCGAGAGAAGTCAAAAAGCTTACAGCACCTGGTATTCCCAGGCGGTCTCCCATCCAAGTACTAACCAGGCCCGACCCTGCTTGGCTTCCGAGATCGGACGAGATCGGGCGTGTTTTTTTTTTTTTATCTTTTATTATCAAAAATACTGCATCACAAACATAAACATCTTCTTATTTACATATGTACAGCTATTTGAAAATAAAATAAATCAAAGATGAAATTGGGGAACACACAATACCATCACAGAAATCCTCCACCCTCTGTAGAAACAAAAGAAAAGGTCCTGCCTCCCACAGTCCCCCCCAAAAAAAATTAAAGTCGAGCACCCAAAAGTGCAAAAGAAACAATTCACACCACTTAAAAAAAACAGAGAAAAAAACACATTTAAGCAGACACCAATCACCACAATGAAAAACCAGACAAAAAAGAAATAATCAAACAAGCAAAAAATAAAAATCCCACGCCCCAAAGGACGTCATGAAAAATAAACACGACAATGACAATAATTTTCCATTCAGTCACGGGGGAGCAAAAGTGACCATGCTAGGTCCCACTTATTTTTTCCGGCTCCACCCTGTTCATTAACCAAAACAAACAATTTTACACAGTATGGGGAGCAACGGTGACAATGCAATGCCACACTTTTTTCTTTTGCCCTTTTGCTCCATTTTGTTTTTTGTTTTTTTTCAAAATGAAAAGTCCAGGGAGCGCTCAGCACCTTCTTCCGTGGACACAAAAAGTGTGTGTTTCTCAGTGATTCCACATTTTTCCCAGTAGTTTTTCTGCCCATGTAACAGCCTTATGTGCGCCTTGAGGCTGTTCAGGAATAGTTTACAGCTGTCGAAAGTCTTGGCCTCATACAAGGCATAGTTTCTTGTGATCCACACTGCTTTTCTGGCAAAAGCCAGGATGAGATTGATCAAGTTTCTGTTCAGTGTCTTGTTGCTCGTGCAGGTGCCGAACAGCTGGGTCCACTGCCACTGCTCCACCGTTACAGGGGCAAAGCGGCACTTGTCTTTTAAGAGAGACTTGGTTGCAGCCCATAGCTCAGTGTGAGCGTCGCAGAGGAGGAATAGGTGGATAATGTCCTCCTCATGCTGGCCGCACACCACACAGGTCCTGCTGTATAGGTGCTTGGCTATTTGGTGCAGGACAATGCCTGTGAAGATCCTCCTGTGCCTCAGCTTGAAATCCAGATGAAAAGAACTGGAAGTGTTGTAGGGTATGTCAATATTGTACCAGATTTTGTGGGTGGGAAGAGTGGGGAAGAGTAGTTTCCAATGTTTTATTGCAGCCGGGGCTTGTGTGATTTTGTCAGCTAGAATGGAGTACCATTCTCGTGTCTTAACCGATGTTATATTTACCGGAGGATTTTTGAGGCACAGGAGGAAGTTCAGGGCATCGTCCTGCGTCTTGCCACTCCTGGTTTTGAGGAGTCTCAGCCATTCAGGCCCCAAGCTCTGCAGCAGCCTGCGACCCAGCTGTCCGACCTGACACTTACGAAAAGAGATGTTATTACTTTTTAAAAGACAACATATTTTTTTGGACTCGAACAGACCAGTATTACCCACCACCTGCCCCACCCTAGTGAGACCTGCAGTAGATAGACATTTGGATATAATAGGCTTACCTTTCCACAAGAAGAAGGGACTCAAGAGGAAAGGCAGTCGCATCACATGTTCTTTATTCCTGCACTCTGGCCTGAGGTGGGGCAGGATTTTGCCCCATGCCTCTAGTACTTCCTGGTAGAACCCAGGCAGGCCACTGTAGTCCTTTCTGGGAGAGGAGATGCACAAGTTGTACAGACTCCTCTCGCCATACTCGGACAAGTGGCCCGCCAGTGAGTCCATCCAGGGAGACTGCCGGGTCAGATTTAAAAATCTACATATCGTTTTAAGCCTTAGTGCGTCTTTTTTGGCACTGATGTCAATTAGCCCTAAGCCCCCCACCCTTTTATTCGCAATTAATGTCTTGTGAGTGATCGAATTACCCTTGCTCCTCCATAGAAAGGAGGAGATGGCACCTTTCAGTGAATTTAGAGCCCAAATGGGCAACTCACAATTACCCAGAACATGATTTATTTTGGACAGTACTAAAGCATTAGAAACCACTACCTTCCCTCTGAGGTTGAGTCCCCTCGCCTTCCACATGAGTATTAGCTCCTGCCAGGTTTTGTCTGTGGCTTGCTTGCTGTTTTTGCCCACGTACACGCCCAGAATTTGTTTCTCGTGTTCTATCAATTTAAAGCCCCATTTGTTTGAGACGGCGCTTTGATTCCCGCAAAGCATGATCTCAGATTTGGTGTTATTAATTTTGGCCCCTGCTGCTGCTTCATACATACTAATGCAGTCCAGGACACAGTCGACGCTGTTACTGTCAGCCACCAGGATGTTTAAGTCATCCGCGTACTGGGCCATTTTAATCATGCGTCCTCCAGGGGTCATGATGCCCCTGACCTCTGCTTTTTCTTGGATGAGGACCGCGAGAGGCTCGATGACAATGCTATACAGTAGCGATGACAGAGGGCAGCCCTGTCTGACAGATCTCTCAATTACAAATTCTTCTGTTAATGAACCGTTACATTTAACCCTGCTAGTGCTATTCAAATACAGTAATTTGATCCACCCAATAATCCCATCCCCAAAACCAAAAGAACTCAATGTGTCCCATAAAAACCTGTGATCAACTCTATCAAAAGCTTTCTCCATATCAATGCTAACCAAAATACCTCCCTGAGTGTTCATTTTTGCCACCATGTCCCTAATTGTGCCTATAGTATCTGCAATATCTCTGCCTGGAATGCTGTAGGCCTGTGAGGGATTTACAATTGTCTCTGCCACCATCTTGATTCTATTAGCTATGATTTTAGACAGAATTTTGTAGTCAGTGTTCAGTAAGCTAATCGGTCTGTAGTTTTGCACCTGCTCTCTCCCACCTTTGTTTTTATAGATTAGTGTTATGATACTCTGAGAAAAGGAATCTGGGGTGTTCTGCTGAGCGTGCATTGTTCGATATAATTTGTGCAGAATAGGTGCCACCAGGTGCTTGAACTGAGTGAAGAATTCAGCTGGGAGACCGTCACTGCCCGGACTCTTCCCCCTGCCAAGCCCCTCAATGGCCCTCACCACTTCATCCAGACTGATTTCCTCATCACACAACCTTCTGTCTACCGGAGAGAGCTGCTTGTGAATGCCGTCCAGCAACAGCGCCGACTGTGTCCTGTCACATGGTTGTTTTTGAAACATTTTTTTATAGTGCTTCTGTATAATGTCAAGAATGCCTTCTTGATCATTTACTTTGATTCCTGCCTCGTTGAGAAGAGAGTCTATGGTCGCTTTCTTTTGTTTTGTTTTTTCTAGGCCTAGAAAGAAGGCTGTACACCTCTCTCCCTCCACAATGGTTTTAACTCTGCTCCTAACAGCGGCACCTCTGCACCTGTTTATTTCAATTTCCTTAAGCCTCGCTTGGTAATTTTGAAAGTTCTCTGTGTGCCACTCAGGGATTTCCTCAATCATTTTGATTTCAGTCGCAAGCTTTTCCTGAAGAGATCGCTCCTCCTCCAATTCCACCCATTTTTTTTTTTTACTGAAATTGATGCATGCTCTTTTAATTCTGGCCTTGATGATGGTCCAATTGTTCAATTCAGCACAGTTGTTCTCGAACTCATCTTGCGCATTATACAAGAGAGTTTTGATTTTATTATTGAAGGCTTCATCCTCCAGGAGGCTGGTGTTGAGACACCATGCCCCACCACCCCTTACTTGATTTTTTTGACCCAATAGGATTTGTAAGGACGCGTGGTCACTCCAGTTGTTGAATGTGTATGATATTTTATTTAGTTCTCTTACAGTGCCAGATGAGATTAGGCAGTAGTCTACCCTAGATTGTTTTAGGCGTCCTCCTACTGCCTGTCTCCTTGAGTAAGCTCTCACTCCCTGATTAAATACTCTCCAGATGTCTATGAGGTTGTGGTCACACATGATGTCTAATAATTTTGTTCTGCTGCAGTCATTTTTGTATGTATTATTTTGCGAAACGTCAGTTCTAGTTAGTGCGACATTGAAGTCCCCCACAATAATGACATTACTGCAAAACCATTTTTCTAGGCTCGTAAAGAACCTCCCTCTTAGGTTTTCGTTGTTCGGGGCATATATATTGATGATTCTATATTTTTCCCCCTTATTTTTTAAAAGAATATCTATAATCAAGATTCTTCCCTCTTCATCTTTGTATACTATATCTATATTATCTGCTGCGTTCTCTTTGCAGAGTATTGCAACACCGCAGGATCTGGCTGTGCCTTGATTTGACACACAGGCCCCACTCCATATTTTAGAGGCCATGCTTCTTATTGTTTCATCCCACCAAGTTTCTTGCAGGCACAAAATTTCAGTTTTACACAAATTTAAAACCGCGTTGATTTTTAATTTGCTGCGGAGGCCATTTACGTTGAGGGATGTAATGGAGAGCATGGGAAGAATGTAAACAAAGAGAGTTGAGACCAGCATAGCGATGTTATTTTTTCTTTTGTAATTTGCCTGATTTCGATTTGAGCCTGCTCCTTCTCCCTTCTTTCCTTTTCCTGATGTTGACAAAATCTGTGTCCATGTCTGTTGAAATGCTACCTGAATCATCGTTGTCTAAGCCCGGGAAGATTCGTCCCTCAGTGCCTCTTCCGGTGCCGCCACTCCGAGGAGGTTCTGCCTGCGCAGGTCTCAACTCGGAGGGCTCAAGCTGGAAGGGCTGCAGCTGCGACTCCTCAACCAGCATGTTACCTTCTTCCTCTTGGGAGAGAGCCTCCAGCACATTGTGCGCAGCGCCCGATACGTGAGCGGGTCCCTGTGTGCGAATGAGCTCTGGGCTTACAGCGACCTCCCGCACGGAGAGGGCGCCCTCGCTGCCTCTCGCCTCTCTTTTGCTGCTGTTTATTAGGCTCGTTCTGGATTTGTCGCACACATGGCCCGCTCCGCCCGGAGTCACTGCCACTGCGGCAGGTGGTTCGCCCACCCCCGCTTGTGTGGCTGCTTCTCTGCCACCCGGAGCCCTCGTCTCCACCTCTCTTATTCCCTTCTGTGCAGCTGCTGCAGCTGTGTCTACTATTATCTCCTCTGCGCTTTCCTTTTCCCCCCCCCAGACTCTTCATCCTTAGACTCGCTGGTCTCATTACAAACACACTCTGCAATTCCATTGTAACACACTTTACATTTTTCTGCTGCTCTCAATGTGCACTCCCTGGCGTAATGCCCCTGTGCCCCGCATTTATGACAATTGAATTCTGGACAGTCTCTTAGAATATGACCAGGCTGAATACAAAGTCTGCAAACTCTGATTTGTTTGTCGTGTATGACTCTGAAATACTCTGTTCCATTATGCGTATTAAACTTGGTGGAATATGGTAAGGATTGAACCTGTTTGTTGAATCTTACTTTTAAAAATCTTGTTCCGTCTGCGACGTTGGTTCCTGGCCACATCCTGCGCTTGATGTTGGAGACTGCCGTAACTCCCCAGAGCCTGAGTTTGTCCAAAACTTCCTCATCCGTAATATATGCCGGCAGGTTGAGGAAAGAAACCACCATTTCACTGTCACACAAATCCTTTGCCATAATTGTCACATCTCCAACTTTCAGGCCCTCCATAAGCCTCTCTTTTCCAGCGGTGCTCGCCATCGTCAGCTCATATGTTTTCTCCCCCGCGACTCTGCATGCTAACAGACCTCCGCACATGCCGACCACTGCCCGCATCAGCTCCGCTGTCGTTATCTTCCCGTCCCCCTGGAGTTGTACGCATGCTGTCAGCTCTTTGGCATATTTCCTCTCCACCATTTTGTGCCCCTCACCGTTGTTTCTCCTCTCTGTCTCTTTGTCGCCCTGGTTTTGTCCATTGTTCTCACTCGTTGTCATTCTTCCAGCCTCGTTCCCGTTGTTATTTTCCGTTTGTCCGTTGTTCATTTCTCTCGCTGATCCCGTCCGTTCCGTGTCTGTCACCATAGTGTCCGTCCGATGGAATTGTTTGCTCATTAGAAAAAAAAATCAGTGAGAACAGAAAAAAACACTTCCCCAGACAGTGAGACCACTGCTGGGGAATGTGAATGCAAGAAAAGAAAGGAAAAAGCTCACATACAGTGAGTAAAAGTGGGAAAATCCAAACAAACAAAAATGATTATGCTGCTGCTGCAGCTTCCTGTTCTCACACACACGCACCTGCACACACACAGTCTGATTGGCACACCTAGTGGATCAGAGTGGTATGGCCGTAAGCCACTCTCGCTCCCCAAAACAGGCCTTTTACAGGTGCCCTTGGATTGCGTGTCACTGTTTCGTCCAGGTAGGGCAAAACAATGGTAGGATACGTCCAGGAACAAAGCGAATCCTCTCAACGGGATGAAAAATGAGCCTCCATAACAAGCTCTGCCGTCACCTGTTTTTACATGTCTAAGGCTTCCGCTGGATGAAAAAACAGCCATCAGTGGATTGGGGAGCGCTGACACATTATTGTCTCGGCAGCGTTTTCATTGATGCATTCAATTCGGCCAAAGAATTACATGTTCAAAAGAGACAATCTGTATGTGTAAAGTAGCCCAGCCATGACAATCGCAACCGGAGTGGAGGGAAATGTAGCATATTCCCCTCTGAAATGGAACGAAGTGGTAGTATAAAATGGCATGGAATGGGAGTAGGAGGTGAAGGACTAGTCATTTACATTCCTCCACCGTAACAGACAGCCTGTGTAATGGGAAAACCAGAAACGGGCTGCTGGTGTCTTCAAGCCTCTGCCTCCACTGAAGAAGCTGCAGCACCCTCTGGTGTCTGTCGAGAGAAGTCAAAAAGCTTACAGCACCTGGTATTCCCAGGCGGTCTCCCATCCAAGTACTAACCAGGCCCGACCCTGCTTGGCTTCCGAGATCGGACGAGATCGGGCGTGTTCAGAGTGGTATGGCCGTAAGCCACTCTCGCTCCCCAAAACAGGCCTTTTACAGGTGCCCTTGGATTGCGTGTCACTGTTTCGTCCAGGTAGGGCGAAACAATGGTAGGATACGTCCAGGAACAAAGCGAATCCTCTCAACGGGATGAAAAATGAGCCTCCATAACAAGCTCTGCCGTCACCTGTTTTTACATGTCTAAGGCTTCCGCTGGATGAAAAAACAGCCATCAGTGGATTGGGGAGCGCTGACACATTATTGTCTCGGCAGCGTTTTCATTGATGCATTCAATTCGGCCAAAGAATTACATGTTCAAAAGAGACAATCTGTATGTGTAAAGTAGCCCAGCCATGACAATCGCAACCGGAGTGGAGGGAAATGTAGCATATTCCCCTCTGAAATGGAACGAAGTGGTAGTATAAAATGGCATGGAATGGGAGTAGGAGGTGAAGGACTAGTCATTTACATTCCTCCACCGTAACAGACAGCCTGTGTAATGGGAAAACCAGAAACGGGCTGCTGGTGTCTTCAAGCCTCTGCCTCCACTGAAGAAGCTGCAGCACCCTCTGGTGTCTGTCGAGAGAAGTCAAAAAGCTTACAGCACCTGGTATTCCCAGGCGGTCTCCCATCCAAGTACTAACCAGGCCCGACCCTGCTTGGCTTCCGAGATCGGACGAGATCGGGCGTGTTCAGAGTGGTATGGCCGTAAGCCACTCTCGCTCCCCAAAACAGGCCTTTTACAGGTGCCCTTGGATTGCGTGTCACTGTTTCGTCCAGGTAGGGCGAAACAATGGTAGGATACGTCCAGGAACAAAGCGAATCCTCTCAACGGGATGAAAAATGAGCCTCCATAACAAGCTCTGCCGTCACCTGTTTTTACATGTCTAAGGCTTCCGCTGGATGAAAAAACAGCCATCAGTGGATTGGGGAGCGCTGACACATTATTGTCTCGGCAGCGTTTTCATTGATGCATTCAATTCGGCCAAAGAATTACATGTTCAAAAGAGACAATCTGTATGTGTAAAGTAGCCCAGCCATGACAATCGCAACCGGAGTGGAGGGAAATGTAGCATATTCCCCTCTGAAATGGAACGAAGTGGTAGTATAAAATGGCATGGAATGGGAGTAGGAGGTGAAGGACTAGTCATTTACATTCCTCCACCGTAACAGACAGCCTGTGTAATGGGAAAACCAGAAACGGGCTGCTGGTGTCTTCAAGCCTCTGCCTCCACTGAAGAAGCTGCAGCACCCTCTGGTGTCTGTCGAGAGAAGTCAAAAAGCTTACAGCACCTGGTATTCCCAGGCGGTCTCCCATCCAAGTACTAACCAGGCCCGACCCTGCTTGGCTTCCGAGATCGGACGAGATCGGGCGTGTTCAGAGTGGTATGGCCGTAAGCCACTCTCGCTCCCCAAAACAGGCCTTTTACAGGTGCCCTTGGATTGCGTGTCACTGTTTCGTCCAGGTAGGGCGAAACAATGGTAGGATACGTCCAGGAACAAAGCGAATCCTCTCAACGGGATGAAAAATGAGCCTCCATAACAAGCTCTGCCGTCACCTGTTTTTACATGTCTAAGGCTTCCGCTGGATGAAAAAATGGATTTATTTAAATAGCACCTGGACCTGTAACATCCAAAAATATCAAAATAAGATTTTTCATTTATGTTTAAAAGTAAAAAAATATGTAGAGGGAAAAGCTGTTTTAGCAAACTCACCCATCTTTTATTTGAACATGTTACTTATCTTCAGCGTAAAGTTGACAGGAACGTGGTTTGTTTACATGACCTAATAAATGTCTATATTCACGTGATTCAGTGTGTTCAGTGTCCAATGTGACGCGATAGTTATGTGTATAGGGGGCGGTGTAAACGCAGTAAAAGTGTAGAGGGGTAAGCTTATTCAGCAAACTCTCCCATCTTCTATTCGAGCAGTCATGTCACTGATCTCCAGTGTAAAGTTGACAGGAACATGGTTTGTGTACATGACGTAACAGAAGTATATATTTCAGGGATTCAATGTGGACAGACTGTTCGACGTGATGTGATAGTCACGGTGTACAGGACACGGTGTAAATGCAAACATGTTAATAGCTATTCCAAATGGCCACACTCAAAGGCAGGGAGAAACGTCTGCCGTCCTATAAAGAGATAACACTCTAAGTTCAAAAACATCTATAGTGTTGAACTGATGAAAATAAGTTGAAAATGAAGAGTTTTACCAAAGAGCTTTAGAGAGAAGTTCAAACACTGCCCACACTCTCACCTCAACACACCTGGCAAATCCCTGCTTACAGTCAGTATGAGTGTCCACATTGTGGGTTTGTCTGTTTCAGACTCTGTTCACCACCAACACAACCCCCTCAACACCAATCCTGACATCTGAAAGGTGTGGTAGGACACTGTTCAACCAAGAGTTGCCAAAGCTTTCCAGTTGGGACTGCTCCCAAATATGGTGTACCCAACCCTCATTCATGGAGCAAATGGTCAGGCATGAATGAATATACACACATGTAATACACCCCAATAAGTTTGCTGATCCCTGCGATGGTCAAATCGTTATAAATAATAGTAAATACGTATGCTGGACAGGTTGTGTTCAAGACAAGCTCACCCAATCACGACTTAATTGATGCTCAGAGAGCAAGTTATGAATATGTGTTGGCGTAGAATTCCCTCTCAGTACTTCCCTCCATCCTGTTCCTCCTGTCTCCAAATCGCCCCCACCTTTATCCTACAGGTCAGCATCCATCCAGTCAGACTTTGCAGGATGCCACACCTGAAGGGTCCACGAACCCCTCAACGTGACCAACTGCCTTCCTCCTCACCTGTCAACAGTCTCAAGCCCACTTAACCCTAAAGTGCGAAAGCCACGACTGCGTCCAAGAATCCCCCAACTGGAGCCAAACCCTCCATGTGAAACCCTTACCTTCCATCCCCTCTTCCCACCGTGACCCTTCCCCCACATGGGCCACAGATCCATCCACTGTCATGCTTTGGCGGAGACCCACCTCCAGCGCCAGCTCCTCTATTTGAAACTGCTTCATGGCACTGCGGTTCCCATCCACATTTTTGTGGTAGTAGATCACCATCACGTCGTACTTCTTCATGACAGACTTGTAGTTCTTGGCGGTGAGGTCGTGGACGCGGTCTTTGCCATCATACTCTGGGATCTCCAAGCCCGTCTCCCCCCAGGACAGGGTCCCCAATGATAGGAAGACCCCCAAAAACACCCAGCCCCACTTCATGGCTATCGGCACCTGGTGGACGCAAGAACGCCTCTTCTCAGAGCGGGGTGAAAAAAAAAAAATACACCTGAGATGTTTAACGTTGTCCCTAAGGCAAATTGGTGTCAAGCAGGGAGAGTTAGGAACAAAGTCTGCTTCCTTTCCCCACCGGCTAGAGAAGAGCAGGTCTGACTGTGACGCCCTCCCTTTAAAAAAGAGCTACACGTGGTTTTGCTGACGAAGAAAGGGGGAGTAGGCGAGATCCCACTCGTCCAAGAGCCATGCACAAACCAGAGGGGCTGCCAAAAAAGTAGGACTTAGAGCGAGAGGGGTGGGAGGGGAGATCAGGGGGGCGTGCCTGGGTCATACGGCCACCTGTTTGAAGCCGTGGCTATGAAAAGGGACAGCGGTTGTGTTTGGTGTTCGGAGAGCCACAGATACCAGCTCAGTGTCTTGGAGGACTGAAGGTATGGATGGATGTACGATGAGAGCTTGGGGAAAGAAGAGCTCCAAGATGCCATTCCCATATTAAGTTTTGCAGAGGAGTTGGACTCTTCGCTAAAAATAAGGCCTCAGCGGGACAACCCTGTGGACAAGATGGCGTCCACGAAGAGGGTCAGAGGGTAGATGTGCTCGGTGGGCACAGATGGACGGAGAGAATCGGAGACGCGGAGTCTTGCTGACGCTTGTTTGTACGTCTAAATTACAGAGGATGTTGTCTGTATTGTTTAAGTCAGTAAAATGAAAAAACTGCTGATTGTCAATAATAGTCATTCATGCAAAGTTACAATTTAGTGCAAGTAAATAAAATTCCTCGTAGATGGATTAAAGTCTGTTTATTTAGATGCCGCGTGTCAGTTTTGTCATTTGCTGGAAGCGCAAATATGCACAAGTAAATATTTATTTCAAGTATTGTACTTACAGTAAGGTACTTTTACTTTACTTGAGTACTTTTCATATTCTGCTACTTTATACTTCCACTCATCTTCATATTGGAGGCAAATATTGTACTTTTCACTCCATCACATTTATTTGATGACTTTAGGTTCCAGTCACATTGCAGATTTCATGCTGCACCAGAGCCAAAGTCTTTTACTTTATCAGTAATCAGATCAATTGATAATCCGTGGAGTCACAGTATGTAGTATGTATGAAAATACATGTATAATTTACTTTTGATACTTAAGCAAATTTAATATTAGATACTATTATGAGTTTTTTTCTCGATTATTTGAATTTAAAGTAACATTTTAACCCCATATCTTTACTTCTACTCAAGTATGACCCTGAGGTTCTTTTACATGAGTGTATTTTCTTTACTGATGGTTTATTTGAACTTTATTTTTCTTACTTTTATACCTTCTAAAACCTGTACAAAGCACTCCCTTTACTTGTAACCTCATACGGTACCACTTTGTATCATCTAAACATTAGGGTTAGGGTTATTGTATCTTTTGCATACACTCCCATCATCTATCTATCTATCTATCTATCTATCTATCTATCTATCTATCTATCTATCTATCTATCTATCTATCTATCTATCTATCTATCTATTTCTTGTTCCACAATTCTTACTTTTTTAGCAGAAATCCCCATAATTCTGAGTTTAAAATCATAATTCTGAGAAAAAAGTCTGAACATTTTATTTGTTTTTGTTTTTTTAACAGTGGCCCTGATCCTCTTCCGTATTTTGTTGCGCTTAAAGTTTTCCTGGAGTCGACTGTAAATGAAGGAAAAGAACAATACAAACAAAATCTAGACCCACTTTTAAAAACAGAGTGCTGCTTTAATTCATGATGAAATTCACTGACTGTGTCCTTTCGGTAGGGTCGAGTTCTCTCAGTTGTGTCATGGAGATAATTCACTTTTCATCACATGCACTGTATCTACGGAGAGTCAGGGGGAATAATTGTAAAATAAATCCCACAGCTCAGACTGACAAGAAATCTTTGTGCAGTTTTGAATATCTGTTTTAGTTTTTAAGTCCTACTTAGAAGACTATCAAAATAAAATCCCCTTTAATTGACTGCTATTAGTTTAATCACACATGTGCTTAAATCTGCATCAGAGGAATCCAGAAACCATCATCTTGGTAAGGTTATACGACATGAGCGCTTGTGGTTGCTGGCTGTCAAGTCTAATAGCTGACACACCAGTGTCATGTATGTCATATTTTCTGCACACACACGTCAGGCTTGCATGTGGAGTTTATTTTGGAAGACGTGATCTGAGCGGAGAAAAAAAGAAAGATGGAGACACGGAATGACGGAGAGACTCAGAGACAGGTTGGGATCATGTCAGCTATTAGTTTACAATGAGAAGGGTGGCTATTAATATCAGTGTGTAATATGATCAGCCTTCGCCCCCCTGCCAGCATGGTGGGTCGGGCAGTGTGTGTGTGTGTGTGTGTGTGTGTGTGTGTGTGTGTGCGTCTATTTAGATGCCAGTGAGGGTGTGGGAGGGTTGGGCTCTACTTCACAGATAGAGCATCATGATAGTGTGAGCCGTCAGATATAAAAATATCTGCCTCTTTGTATGTTGACTTTGTAAGTTGAGTTGTCTTAGAGATTATATCATAGTTAGGTTGCACTAGTTCAATAAAAAAAGAAAAGACATATTTGATCAAATATTTGGATTGTTAGACAAATTTGATATTATTTCCAGGAAAAAAATCAGCAAATGTAAAATATTTGTCATAATTATTAGATTAAAAAAAGCCAAAATTGCTTTAAAAAGTCAGATTTATAAGAAAAAAAAGCCACAATTATGAGATAAAATCATGAAAATATTGAATTCATGAGATAAAGTGGAAATCACGAGATTAAAGAATCATTTATGGAATTAAAAAAAAGTCAACATTTATCTAATAATCAAGCCATAGGAACTTTTTTCATTTTTTTTTTATCAAGTTTTCATCAATTTCTTTTCTTTAACTAGCAGAAGTTAAGTTTCAGCATCCCTGCCTGAGACTGAGGTTCAACTTCAGTCACTGGCCAGAAAATTGGAAAATCTCCACTCCGTCACACATTACCATGTAAATGACATGTCTTTTAAAGTCATTATGGAAGATTAAGAATCTGAATTTTATGGAATTCTTTATTTATTTTAAGAGAATGAGAATTTCTTCCACAACAGGCTTTATGCCCAGCTCCACTACTTCCTGAATTTAAGCCAGTTCCTTTATTTCCTGTCTTAAATTACTGGACAAACTGATTAATCCAGGTGTGTCTGACCTCAGTACTAGTCACAACAATGGCCAGACACACCTGGATAAATCAGTTTGTCCAATAATGTAAGACAGGAAATAAAGGAACTGGCTTAAATTCAGGAAATAGTGGAGCTGTGCATAAAGCCCATTGTCAATAAGACACAACCCGATCTTTTCTTACAGATCACTGACGTATACTGTATGTAAAAGAAAAAAAGCAAGGAAACTCCTGAACATTGCTGATGCAGTCAGCCCTTAATTTCATTGTATTACTATTTTATTTTGTTTTGGCCTGTTAAAGCAACTTTATGTAACTTTTTCACCTTAAAATAGCAGCTTCAGACTCGTGTTGATGGAACAGTGTCTTGTTATAGGGTGGATGTAACTTCAGTGAGACTGTAGGATCACAGCCTTACATACATTAGATCCCCTAGTCAGACCTGGGATCTGTGTTTATCGCAGTGGTGTTGCACTCAGACACTCACACAAAATGCCGATTTCTACATAATGCTGCTTTAAGATATAATTCTGTTGCCAATGTGCGCTAAAACCTTTGCCGTATATTGTCGTACAAACACTTTGTCGTGCAAAACACAATCAATAAAACTGTGAAATAGCACTTTTGTCTTCTTCTTTGTATCTCTATGCTGTTACGTTTTTCAAAATCAGATTTTTTTAAGCGTCTTCTTATATCACCTTGTTTTTCTTTTTTTGCCTTGTTGTTAAAACGGGCTAAAGAACAGCCCAGTCGCCATGTTAGCCGCTAACATTTCTGCCAACCACAGCTCCGCCCCGCGGCGGACTCGTGATCCTGTGGTGGACTCACGATTTTTGAGGGTCAGGGGCGACAAAAAATATATAAAAGAGCACCGGCGCACAGAAAGTTGTGATGCGTTTATAGTGAAGAGAGGGTTCTTCTCCACTGAGGGGGCGCTCATCATGTTTTATCTACTACAGAGGGCACTTTCACTGCATATTGTTTTCAACATGGGGACACCAAGGGGGGCGATGTGGTACAATGAAGTGACCCTAACCTGAAAACACTCCAGCGATGTGATGTAGACGTTGTAATGATCTCACATTAAACCCGCTGCTTGTTGAATTAAATTATTCCAAATTTATTCCCATTCAGCTGTCAGAAAGTGCAAGAATAGCCTGGTGACAAGCTGACTGACGGGCTTTGGGTTTAACTTATCAGCTCTATGTCAAATATTTTGAGAGGTTTGCAGGCGGGAGCTGCTGCTGCAGCGATGGCAGACGGCAGCAGGACCGGCGTCACTGGAGTCCCTGCTGGACGAGACCTGACACAGATACAGACAGTCCACACAAGACGGAGCTGACATTTCCACTAACATTGATTAAAACCAACACGTGTGACCCACAGCAGCAGCTGACACTGCCCGCTTCGTTTAATCGCCCTCCGTGCAGGCCGTTTGTGTGTGTGTGTGTGTCTGTGACCGAGTGACACCGTAACCTGTTGCACCTCTGAGGTGAACAGCACCCTCCTCTGGCAGCTGCACTCGCAAACCTCATTACGAGTCCATCTTCTCCCCCTCGGCCCTCCTTCACCCTCTTTTCAAAATCGACTCAAGCAGGATGAGTAATAACAAGCATCTGTGCCGAGTCACTAAACCGTGTGTGTGTGTGTGTGTGTGTGTGTGTGTGTGCGAGTGCGTGCCTGTGCTGTTGCTACGGCGACTGGGAGGTTGACTCAAACAGCCTGTTTTATCAGATGAGAACGCAGAGAGCGTCCGGCTGCAAATATGTCTCAAGGACTTGATCAGCTGAAACTGCAAATATATGTGAATAAAGTCCAACCATCAGTCCAAATTAATACAAATTAATTTTTTGCTCTAAAAACTGAAATCAAATTTGTCTTTCAGACATAAAAAAAAAAATGAGTTATCAATCAGAAAGTAAAGAATTTTAAAAATGGGTTGTGTTTAGCACATTTTGGACAAACAAAAAATATTTTAAGATTTTAAATCAATCAGCTAAGAGGTTCATGATGAGTTTTATAATAATAATAATAATAATAATAATAAAATCTTCATACAGTTTCTTTCTCAATAAAGCTTTTACAGGACAAAATAAAAGTGGTTTGTTTTCATGAGTTAAAAAAAAAAATATATTATAATTCTCCTGCTAAAACATTTCTTTTCACTTGGTTTCACCTTTGGGGGGAAAATAAAACAACCGGTTTCACACATGGAAAAAATTTTCCGACAAAATCTTTTTCCCCACAAGTTTTCACGGATGAAAAAATAATTTGGGAACTTTGGGAATTGGCAAAACCTTTTATCACGAGTTATAATCACAGGAGAGAAAACAATTTAGATCAGACTTAGAAAATCGATTACAGGAAAAAACATTCCTCACTCGCTCCTCACAGCTTCCGTAGCAAACTGTATCATGGCGTAAATCAAACTCTCGCTGAAGAAGAGTGAGAACAACTTTCCGTCTTCTCCATCTGCACTTTTTCTTCTTTTGTCTTTGCCATTTACCTTCATTTGTTCTCAAGTTATTGTGTGCTTCTTAACCTAGTCTGCAAAATGTAATTATATTGGTGGGATGTCTGTTTTATTCTGATGCAAATCTTGCAGATGAACTTAATAACCCTCAACCCCTCGACAAAATAAAGAAGAAGAACGACGAGTACACAAACCCTGTGAAGCACACTTATATATATTTGTAAGAGGGATCTAAAGAAGGAAAAGATAAGGAACCCTCTGGTCTGATCTCCTCAGGGGAGTCGTTCCAGAGGGTGGAAGCCCTGACAGAGAAGCCACGGTGACTTCAGGTTCTTTATTGCTTCGTCCCTTTACAGTAATGATGGAATTGGTTCAGGTTGGAGACCGGTGACCTGCAGCGCGTCTTCCGCGGGGTGATGAAAGGCCTCCGTGTTGAACGTCAGCCTCCTCCGCCATGGCAGGAGGGTGAGAACGCGACACGTCTGAGTCGGGGCGCTAATGAGATCTAAAGGCTGCGTGGCGGGGAGAGGGAGTCAGCGAGAGCGGGGAAGGTGTGATGGGAGAAAAGAGAAAATTAGGCGGCAGAGCGAGGGGAAGGAAGACGACATGAGGGTACAACGGCACACGGCGGAGATGGGGAGAGAAATTAACTCGAGGTGTGGAAAAGAGGAAAATGTGCCGGCATGTGTGACTAATAACTAGGCCGTAATTAATGTGTGTAATAAGTGAAGGGTAATCACTCTCACTGGAGATGATAGGGTCAAGCGGCAAGCGCACGAACATCTGACATACACTTCATTGGCAAATCTGCTCTCATTTTAAAGATGACTATAATTTAAAAAAGCTGCGGATCAGCAGCGTGGCCAGAAATATCAATTTAAGTGGGCCTGTGGGATATAAGTGAAAAGTGATATGAGGATCAGCCCTGAGAGTTTTTTTCACAGTTTATTTTTAGATCTCATTAAAACATCATTTCGAGTGTTCGCCTACTGATAGCAGGGTGCTGGTTTTGTTTACTGTTGCTTGGCAACATGCGATAGTTGCGAGGAATAAGGTAGCCGAGGTGAGCCGCAATTTTATTTCTTCAGTCGACGCTGCAATACGTTTCCAAATAGCAATAAAGCACAGCTGTTGCAGCGGTGTCGGTCCTTGAGTTCTGGCAACAGCAATGGTTTACTCATTCAACATCTGCAAGTCCGTCTATTGCCGGAAAATTTGTAACAATAACAGTTGGAACGACGTCGTGTCCGGGGGCTGAATTGGCTGGTTTTGGTTTTATAGGAAGTAGAGTAGATAGAGGCACGTCCCAGATGTTGGTTTTCCCCCAGATGGCTCTTTCCTCTGTTCCTCTTTCTTGATGCATGGCCTTGCATTTTTAAGTAATATCCTCTGGAGAGTTAACTCTATCCTGTCAAGTTTATGGCTTCAACTGCTGCTCTAACGTGCCATGATATTTGCTGCAGTGACATTACTTTGCACATGGAAATGTTGAAAATGACTGACAGCAGTGTGCGCTCTTTGTGAGCCCACCTATGTTGGTGTATGTCTTACTATGTACGTATTTGTGCACAAGGCAACCTAACCTTACTGATTATTTAAATC
The DNA here is from genome assembly GCA_039737535.1 of Lagodon rhomboides. Classification (NCBI taxonomy): domain Eukaryota; kingdom Metazoa; phylum Chordata; class Actinopteri; order Spariformes; family Sparidae; genus Lagodon; species Lagodon rhomboides. The sequence continues at coordinate 18,431,788 of CM077806.1, forward strand.
TCCTGACATGAGAGCAGGACCAGTCAGGATCAAATGTGAACTAATGTTTTATGTCTCTAAGCATCCAGAAGGTCACACAAACAGTCTACGTTCATGCATCTCAAGGAAATTGAATCGAAAGCAACTGGATTTGGTTTTTGTCTTGAAGACGTTTCACCTCTCATCCGAGAGGCTTCATCAGTTCCTGCTCCCTTGACTAGGCTGAGACTAGTCCATCTAGTTAGTGAACACTAACGAAGTCGAAACCAACTTTCCACCATCCCCAACGACCACATTAACGACTGTCGTTTGGCAATAATGGAGCACATACAACCCATAGGCATCAGTGGCCTTGTGACCGCCTCCTGAGAGGTTAAATAGCTGGACCTCCACACCGGCTAGATGGACTAGTCCCAGCCTAGTCAAGGGAGCAGGAACTGATGAAGCCTCTTGGATGAGAGGTGAAACGTCTTCAAGACAAAAACCAAATCCAGTTGCGTTCGATTCAATTTCCTTGAGATAACTATGACCTGGATGAATGAGAATATTCACAAGCTTATGTTCATGCAGTGACATTGGAGTGAAGCAGCTGTCCTCCTGACAAATCTTGACCTCCATTAGAGCTGTCTAAAAATATTTAATTCAGAAGCCAAAAGTTTAACTTTGTTTCTTCTGGAGAGTTTCCTCTGTCCTGTCGAAGTTTGTGGTTGCAACTTTTAGTTTTGCTGCTTAAGTGAAGTTTGAAGTAAAGCAGCTGTCCTGACAAATCCTGAGCTCCATCAGAGCTGTCTGAAAATATTCATTTATAGAAACTAGAAGCTTCATTCTGTTTCTTCTGCAGACTTTCCTCTGTCCTGCCTGAATAATACATCCCATGCACCACTGACTTTAGACCATGATTAAGGGTCAGTCACTTTTGCACATGAATGCACCCGACCACATCAAATTTTAAGACCAAACACATCCATGGGCACAAGTTCATTAGCTTCCTACACAACATGCAGTAGGTGCTCGGCCAAAAATGCCGACTGCATCAGTCAGAAACTGGCAATAACACTTTGCACCAGCAGGCGTACGACAGAGCTCAAACACTTGTGATTTGACTTGAAAATGAACCAGTCGAATGACTTGTCTGTGTTCATTTAATGTTTTCAGTTTAGTACCTCGACTTGACTTGCCCAAGAAAAAAAATGACTTGGGACTCGGACCACATGACACGAGTCACAGCCTGGCAGTGGGCGTGTAAAATCCAACTGTTGCAGTCGTGTTGTTTTCTCTCCTCTGAATCACATCAACACACTGCGGCCGACCACATTTAACATGTTTAATAAAAGATTTGCTTGACTAGTAATTTATCAGAGATGAGTAATCTCCCAAATCAGACCCAAGTCACAACCCCACACACACACACACACACACACACACACACACACACACACACACACACACATCACCACCTCCCACTAGGACCGGTCTGGCCCTGATGCCCGCTGCCTCTCTGTCCCACACCCACGGTCCGTATGCTGGCATAAATGTTGCTAAGCGTCTCCACATGCTACCAACACTCTCTCCTGCTATGACACACACACACACACACACACACACACACACACACACTGACATATCTGAAAGTTTAGAAGAATCACAGACTCAGACTGTGCAGAAGTAGCTAATATTAAGATGCACAGATCAACGCGAAAATATACTTCAGGAGTGCATTCGTACGTCTCTCTTTCGGTAAAGTGGTGGGTTGGCACTCAGCGTGAAACACAGGCCAGCCTCTCAGAACTGGTGTCCAAGCAACCAGAGAGGGCAGAAAAGAGTGTACTCTCCCTCACACACACACACACACACTGAACTGCACACAGAGCAGCAAGAACAGACATACACAGAGATTCGTTGACATGCGGTTTTATATTATTAGCATTTAAGGCCTTGACATTTCCAGAAGAATGGGGGAAATGGGCGTGTGCGGCGGCCGTGAGCGAGCCGAATGTCTTACAGTTCAGAAGTCCCAGTCTTCCAGGTGAGACGCTCGCTCTGGATGGCTGTCAGGCTTCAGCTGTCTTCCAGGATGGCGCTCAGCTGTGAACGAAAGGGCAGCGCAGTTTGACTTTATGCAAGATTCAGTGCTTCGCTGTTGCGTCGAGCAGGACGCCAGGCTCGAATTTGCCTCGACGCAGTTCGTGCTGCAGGGTGAGACGTAACTTCAAAGCAACTTTATGGAGGTTTACAGCGAGGTATACAGCTGTCCGAGCCACAACTTTACTGTTTTAGTTCAGGTTTAGAGTTGATCTCTCTAAAAAACAGCACAAACACCACCTGCTCGACACCGAATAGCAGCTAAAACGGAGTGAACAGGTTTACTGAAACAGTTTTATATGGAAGGAATCAATTTGAGCCAGTCAAGAAAACGTTAGCAAGACATGGCAGACACCTTTTTCCCCAAGAATTGTCCTCTTAAACGAGGGTTACAACCTTCTTTTTCTTTTAGCATTTTGTGCCTGATCGCTGCTTTATTAAAAAGAAATCAAAATATATAAAGAAATAAGAAACTGCTGAGATATTGGGCAGCAAAATATCATGTTTACTGTTGGCTTGTGTTTTGTTGACGCAGTGGTTTTAGCACACTACTGCTGGTTGTGTTCTGCCAACACTTCCAACTGCTTCAGGCTGCGCTCTTGGTTTTTTTTCTTCCACCACTTTATATTTTCTCACCCAGGATGCACTGGAGAGAAACCCCCAGTCACACATCACCCACGTTGGCCCACGGGGGACGCCTTTTTTTTTTTTTGCATCCAGCATGAATATTTGGCAAGTCGGTGAAATAAAGAAGAAAATGAGAACACAGAGAAATGCCAAGCCAGCACATACCTAATCCAAAACCCCTTTTGAGGCCTTTCGCTGCTCATTTTTCTGAACGTTTTTGGGCATCGGCGCCTGGAGCAGAAGTTAATTTGTGTCTCTGGCGTCTCCGCTCATGCCAGTACTGTGAGACCATTTAGTCCCTGTCAAGAAATGTCAATACAAAGAGACTCTTTGACAGTTGGCTGATGACAGGAGGACGAGATGTTGCTTAGTAACTGAAAACATGACAGACTGACGGATCGAGCCTCAGACCGAACAGTTGGCATGTGTAGGATGGGTGTATGTGCTGTAGTAAGATTGTGTGTGTGTGTGTGTGAGTTGTGTAAATCTGTGACAAATCTGAGACAGCGAGGGAAAATGATGTTTTAAGCGGGGTCAAAGGGTTTAACCTGTTTACACTCCGGCTGCCTGCAATCATGAGACTGAAGCAGATGGTCATTCAGTCACAATCAGCCTTTTACCTTCATTTAGAATCGATGTGTGTGAGTCACCGGTGACATCAGCTCGTGATGAGATGGATATAATGGTATGTGAAAATCAAGGAAACACATACTGTGGCCATAAGTTGATAATAAATCTGAATAAATAATGAAAAAGGAAGCAAAACATTGTCTTTGAGCATAATGTTGGCCGCAATCGTTCAATATCAACACTCTGTACTCTTCATGTAAACTAAATCGGTATACGAAGCAACACCCACGAACACAACCCTTTACAGCTACCGTTCTTTGGTCCAAACAAACACACGCATTAGTGACCTGCCTCAGCTGCTTTCCCACGTTTCACCAGTGGCATCCTGGGACGAGCTCCAGCCTGAGGAATACGCACCAAGCTGTTGCGACAGAGTGGCTGCGATCCCAAAACTGTTACGTGCAACACGTGCTCCGAATAAAAACGTGTTACAAATCACAGCTGAGGAATAAACCCATTTTGATGCGACAATGGGATGGTTAGGGGTTTGGTAAGGTTTAGGGAACCACCAGGGGTTGAGGATTGGGGACCTTCATCGTCATGGTTACATAGTTAACAATAAGTATGGCTGGGGAACAACTGTGGTCATGCTTTTAATGCCTCTTGACTTTGTTGCTTTATTATAACATCATCTTCATCGTCATAATTCCAGAGAAAACGCCATTTACCTTCATTGTGAGGTGGCGACCTCTGGTGGCCATAGCAGTTATGACCATAGCAAAGGAGGAAGTCAGCTGACGTGAGGTTGGGGCGGATGATTCGCCCACCAGTGCTGAATGTGGGCAGTGCATGGAGGTTTGTGGTCACCTCTTCGCTACTGGTTGTAGCTGCGACTTTGCCAGTCAACGTTCATCGAGGTTGAACTCCACGTGAACATTTGCATCTGGTTGCGAAGCCAAGATGCGGATTTGTTTCCCGCCACCGGATGCAAATGGTTTTTCCCGGCCCCTTCGCGTAGAATGGAAATTAACTCTGTTCATATGCTGGAGTATGAAAGCATGTGTGGAGCATGCTAGTGCTAGCAAGTTAAACAAATCAAACACACCCCATATGTTTCGTGACGCTGGGTTTGTCCAAATGCTAAATGCCAAAATTGCTCATGGTGGATCCTCCATCAGTGATCTACTGCATCGCTCCCGAACTTCGCCGACACACTCGTGCACTTCATGTCGAAAAATACATCCAGTTCTTTCGAGCTACCGGAGAACAAGCTCATTTTTCTAATCCCGAGCCATCTCCCACGCGCAACTACACAATGCAGTGGCCATTTTGGGTCATGATTAATGAGCTGTAATCAATCGCTCGGCAGGTTTCTGAGCAACACCTAATGTGACAACCCTTTTAGGCTGTCGTTGCAAACTGTAATTGTGCCCCGGCTAACAGGCCTTGTGGGGATGGTGTAATTAGGAAACTGCTGGTAATGAAGACCAGTTATCGTTGTATGGATGTCTACCCCAGACCTGGACCTAATGCAGCTGCGTCTGACAGCGGGGAAACAGCAGAAACAAAGAGTCACACAAATCATAAAGACTAAAATGACTCCACGAGAAGAGAAAGCGTTTGGAGAAATGACGTGAACGTACACAGCAGAAGAATTCGTCATTGAGTCTGACGTCCATTGTCTCTATTCTTGACTTCTTTGTAGATGTTTTAGGCTCTTTTATGACGTGTTTGATAATATCTAACAGTGCGAAACAAAAAGACAGAGGATGAGTAAAGATCCCAGGAGTTTCTTTCCAGCTGGGGGATGATTGGGCCAAAATCTGCCCGATGACAATAAAACAGAATAATTGTTATTTTCACTTTAACGAAATGTGTCATACATTATAATATAAAAACCCTGTTCTGTCAGTTCGATCATTACTCATCACAGCACCAGGCAACGTCACCGGGGTTGCAATTAACAAACCACGCTGAGGAGTCACGACCGTATGACACATTTAGACGAGGCTGGTGTATTTCAGGAGGGGGCAGAAAACAGCCCTGACTGACTCAAGTCACCCTGAGGGGGTCTGGATCTTGATCAGTTTTATCTCAAGATTCAATCAGGCTTCATCAGATCAAAGATGAAACTTATGTCTGTTATATAAAACTGTATGTTGAAGGTATAAGTTAGAGAACTCACTGATATGTCTTAGGCCACTTGGGGGCAGTGCAACAAGCTGTCAACACAGGGGAGAAAACGTGGTGAACCTATTGCCCTGTCTTCAAGCGTGATTGTTAACACTTGCAAAATTGGGAATTTGACAAGTATGATAGATACGTACATTTATTGTAAAGGAGGAAACCGTTTTCTCTGAGTTTTTGGCAACAACATTTTGTTTTCTATTAAGGAGGCCTGGAGACCTTTGGACCCGTTTTCGTATTTCCTGTTTTTCAAGGAGACCTGCTGAGACTTCCAGGGGTTTTTGTGATTGTGTTTTTTGAGCAGGAGCATAAGCACAGCATTGTGACGAAAGAGAAACACAAAAATTGAACCTAAAGAAACAGTTTTCACCAAAAAAGAGACATCCTTATTTGTGGTTTTGCAGAAACGTACTTAGCTAACGTATATTCTGGCGTCGGGTTTGTTCTGGATGTGCTTCTATTTGATGTTCTAGAGGCAAAATGTGTTGCCGACCCTGATGGCGCACGAAGCACGAGCACTCAAACCCAGCTGATGGTTTAGCCACATTACCTGAAAAGCTTTATTCGGAGGTAAAAACCAAACGAGGGTCCAGGAACGCTGTGCGAATAACTACAGAACTGCTTCGACAGGTCAAAGGTAAACCAAGGAAATGGTCTGTAAACTGTCACGGGTGTTTAAAAGTACTGACGTGATACTTGAGTATGATGTCATTAAGTGTCTTGATTGATGCCCAATGACGTGAAACAACTACAAATCTAAAGAACAGGCATGAATGAACACCGATTATCCCTTAATTGAAGGCCACATTTCAGGGCTCAGATCACACCTGTTGATTGTGAGCAGTAATTGCGACAATCCGAAGCCTCTAATAACCACTATTATTTTTTACATTGTCCACAGAGTGCTTTTAGTTTTAATATTTAATCACAGAAGCAAGCACAGCAGAAAAGCATCAAACGGTGTCATGGTTTAACACGGCGGGGCAGCGGCTGCTCCGTGTGGTTTGTCATTACCGCTCTGAGCCGACTGTATCTGTAATGGGCTCTGATGCCCTGAGCCGCTGGCCTGCACTTAGCGCTGTCGGTGATTAGAGCTCGGCCTTTAATTTCTGCAGCGGAGTCGGTGTCATCGTGTGGAAGGGCGAGGAGAGGGGGAAGTGAGCGGGGGCTGGGGATGAGCCCAGGGAAGATGCTGAACAGAGATGAGATGAATTGCACCGTCTTTCCAAGTTTGAGTGCGCCGTGGAAAAAATGTCCATAAGGGAGGATTTTTAAAAAAAGCAGAGGCAGGCAGTGAGTGATGACTGCAGGCAGGTGAGCTGACAGAATGATGGACGACAAAAGATGAGGGGGATGAAAGATGCAGCTCTGTACTCTGTGACAGAACGACTCCCAAACTGACGGCGCTGCACGTTTTATCCCAGTAACACACCACGTTTCATTTCAATCACTATGTTTTCTTAAAGGTGAATTACACCAATTTCACACATGAGAGTCTGTTTATTCTCTACCTGCACAATGTGGTGTGACATTACGAACTACACATCTGTTTAATTCCTGTCAACACTTTCATCCTGAAGCTATCACAGTTAGCTTTGTACATATATATTTGTGGTTTTTAAATGTGCTCTAGAATAAACTTGACTCGATATTCTGAACAGTAATTATCATTCGCTTTTGAATTTTATTAGCATTTTTGATCATTTTCAGTGATCAACCCAGTAGCGCCGTTAGCCGGTCAGCTAGCCTAGCTGGCTACTAAAATGAAGAACACCACCATCAAGTTTATGAGCAATGCGGTCGGAGCTTAACTGCTAACCCTCGCAGAACAGTGTGCATCAGTTCATTTAGTTTCTGGCAGCTCTTCCGAGCACTGAGCGGACAAAAGAGTCAAAGCTACATAACGTCAGCTAAGCTATGAAAATCAGGCTAACGTCAGGCTAAACCGAGTTACTAGCTGAGGATTGTTTACGGTTGTCTAAGACACTGAGGCTTGTATCAACATTTTGAAAAACACCCTGAGTTCAAGCTAATCAGGCTAATGTTGGTGCTACACTGAGTGACTATAGCTGACGATTGCTAATGGTTAGCCTATCTAAGACGCTAAGGCTATTATGAAAATTATCAAAAACACTCATATGAAAAACAAAGAGTAAATTACTAATGGATTCAAGCTAATCAGGCTAATGTTGGTGCAACAACAAGCGAGTTTGCTAACAGTTATCGAAGACATTGAGGAATCAACATTATCAAAAACACGCTAATGTTGGTGCTGTACTGAGTCACTTAAGCTGTCGATTGCTAATGATTAGCCTATCTGAGGTTTTTATCAAAATAAGAAAAATAAAAAATGCTCATGAAACCATAACAACAACCTTTGTATGAAAAACAAAAAGTAAATACCACTAATGAGTTCAGGCTAACGTTGGTGCTACACCGAGTGAGTTTGCTAACAGTTGTCTAAGCGATCGAGGTGATTATCAAAATTATCCAAAACATTCATGAAAATGAAGAGTAAATACTACTAAGAATATGTGCAAAGCTAATGTAAAAATCAAAGTAACTAAGGCTGGAGGCGAAGTTAATGTTGCTATGGCTTTGACAGGAAGGAAACCGATAGCCTGCATTAGCCGCTACTAGCATAACGCAGTCTTGTCTCCAAGTGAACTGTCTGAAGTTGAGTTGCATTGTGGGTAATATAGGAAAGCAGAAGAATGGAATATAACAAGTGATCCTTTCTTCTTTAACTGTCCGCCGTGAGTCTGACAATGCTACGGGATAAATATCTATATTTCATTTAGTTGGACATTTGCACCTGAGCCAGATCAGGACACGGGAAGATTTTAACTCCTGGCAACTTTTTCACACACACCGGGCAAGGTAATCAACAGAGGCCGACCAAAATGTGACAATTAAAATCCACACGGCAAACCTGAAAGGCTGAAATGTGAATGAAGCCTTTATCCAAACCGAGGTAGAGAGAGTAAGAGCAGCGGAGATGTGAATGAAAGGGGTGCAGTGACTCTGCATTTTCATTGTTTCTCTTTCCACTGACTCATCCCTTTCAATAAGCACATTCACACACAGTGACACAACACTCCCTCTCCCTCTCTCCCTCTCAGTTGATCTTTCTTTCCATCATCCCTCCATCCTTCCCTTTTGCTTTGTCTCCGTTTCTCATTTGTGTCTTCCTGTCTCCTCCGTCCTTCCTTCCTTCCTTCCTTCCCTTCCCTCCCTCCTTCCTTCCTTCCTTCCTTCCTCTCTCTCCAGCTGAAGCCTCACTCTTGTTTTGTTTGGGAGAACTTCCTCTCTGTGGCTCTTTCTTCTCCCCCTTTTTTTAATGAACGAGCCGGGTCTTGTGATGGGAAACAAGAACTTCCCTATTTTAGACCGCCCTGGGGAAAGCACACACACACACACACACACACACACACAAGCACAATCAACATGTTCACTACAGACTGTATTAACTCTACAGAGACATAAACATGTGCTTTTCATATTAAAACGTGGTTCAACCCAAGCTCAGATTTACATGTATGTATATGTGTGTGTGTGTGAGGGAGGGGAGGGCGAGGCGGACAGTGCTCGGCTTTGTATTCGTTTCTGTTTCCCGTCCGGCCACTTCCACATCCCCACAGGATGCAAACACACTCACACACGCACACACAATCTCAAACAGTCAAAAATGTGTGAAGCTGCGTTGGTCCACAGCGCAGAACCGAGGCAACAGTTTCACAATAGCGGCTTTAGAATTGTGAGATACATTTTTTTGACGTCTCTTCTTTTCTGCCGTCCCGCGTCCTTATCGCGACCACGTAGCGTAGCCGGTTGGAAAACCAGGGAAGAAGACATCTGCAGAAGAACGCCAGACTCTAAAATGCTCATTTCTTATTATAAGGGCATCATCGAACTGTTACATAACGTAACAGAAATATCATAACAGCTCAGATGGCGACGCAACGCAAACACGACGATTAGAATGCATCTATAGCGACCGCAGGAAATGTCGCATTTCAACTGTTTTCTGGAAAATTCTTTGTAATAACGACCAAACGTCATCATCATTCACTGAGCAAAGGTTATGAAAATCAAAGAAACATGTCCCCTAGAAATATTATCGAACTGAGGATAAAATAAATGTCCAACTTCCTTTAATTATTGTTCCACAGACATAAACTTGACAAGGACGCGGCAGGACTGCAGAAAAGAATCGGCTTAAAACAAAAGAACGATCTCACAATTTTAGAGCTGTTCCCATCACATCTTGGGTTACATGTCTATTTTTAATGACGTTATCTCGCGTTGTGCATGTGCGATGCCTTCAGGTCTCATTAAAAACAACACTTATGACTGATGATAGTTTGGAGATTTAACCTGTTAAAGAAAAAAGACAGCTTGAGTTTAGCCAAAAATAGCAGCAGCACCATCGCTGAGGTTCAAGAGAGTGAACAAACAGGAAGTAAGACTTTGATTCGGTCCTTTGTGTAATTCTTATAGAGCCACTAATGGATTAATGCTCCATACTGTGTTTTTTTCACCTGTTGACATACAATAACTAAATCAGACAACCGTTGATGTTGAAGATATTCAGTACGGTGTTCCTTCACGACTCTCTGTGGCAGAGGCGAAGTTGGTGAGCCGTTGTCTGTCAGCAACGTTGAGAGCGTTTTCCATAAATCCCAGCATGCTAATCAACATATGGCCCCCCAGGCGACCGGAGATCATCAACTGACTCATACATCACCCACCGGGCGCTGTTTGAATATCCGACGACGTGAAGTTAGGAAAAACAGATTGTTGTTTTCTTTACTTAATTTTCATTAACACTACATAACATTAAAGACATAAAGACTTGCACTTAAACAAGTGCACGTAGGTAAGTTTGGTGCATCTGTGTCATTCTGAGTCCAAAGAGCGTTTTCTGTTGCTCCGATGCAAATGACTGTGTGCTTATTTGCATACATTAACAACAATATGCCTATTGTTTCAGTGAAACCAGCCGGTGAGAGGACTCCAGGTCATCGAGCCGCTCACCAGGTGGAGAAAGATTTGGGCTGAGTGAAGACCTTGTTTGAACAGCTGCGACGATCATTGTGTTTAGAAACGGTCACAATGTTGAATTTAACAAGTGTATCAGCTTTCTCTTCTAAAGGTCCACAAAAGTCTCATGTTTTCCATTTTTTTTCGGGTACGTCATGATTTTGTTTCCATCCCTATACCAACTTTTGCAGACAGACAACCTCAGACAACAGATGGATGGAAATGCACTTATGATAAATTAAAGATCATAAAGACAGTAGTCTTCTCTTCTGTCATGAGACAAGGCGAAATATGTATGTTTCCTTTAAAACATTATTATGACTGAGAAATCTTTGACTTCTTGAGTATTTCAGATTCTGTTTGTTATAAAGGTGTTAAGACGGGTCTCTCTTTCTTTTATTTATTTATTTGGACTTTTTTTAGTTGTTAGTAGTTCTTTAGTTTAGTAGTTGGATCCCTTTAAGTGGGTCAATTTATGACTTTTTCAGAGACTAGTATTGTGCTGGTGGACTCTTAAATCATTTATGCTAATCGATGCTATGTGTAAAGATGACGCTGTGCTTCTGTCTAGTTTGGTTTTAGTCTGTGTTTTTTGTTTGTTAGTTTTTTATGTATTTATTTATTTATTTATTCCTAATTTCCCCATTTTGTTTATCTTTTTGTGAGACTTCGAACAGTTGGCTCCAGCTTCTAACAAGGTTTGTTAGCCAATAGTACATCACTGTTGGTATCATGTGGTACCTGTGTTTTGTCAGGTAGTTGCCAGTTTGTGGGAAGAAAAACAGAAAAATGGACCCAGCATACTAATATTAGCTAGCATTAGCAACATTAACATTAGCTAGCGAGCATAAGTGATGTTAACGCTGGCTAGTTTTCAGAAACATAAAGGTTAGCCAGCTAGAGGTCGCAACATTAGCGCTTGCTACCTATCGTTAACAGTGTGAATGTTTACTAGTTAGTGTTAGCAACATTAACAGTAGCTAGCTAGCATAAGCAAAGTTAACGCTGGCTAGTGTTTTAGAAACATTAAGGTTAGCCAGCTAGAGGTCGCATCATTAGTGCTTCGCTACCTATCGTTAACAATGTGAATGTTTGCTAGCTAGTGTTAGTAACGTTAGCGATGTAGCAGATTTAGCAAACGTTATCAAGAACACCTTTTAAAGCACAATGCGGCAGATCTTAAGTGTGGTGGTGGGGCTGTCAACGATTGAAATCTATCGCGCTGTAGTTAGCTACGTGTTCAGCGGCTGTACGATCGAGTATTTACAGCATCTTCAGACTGAACGGACTGTTTCTCCAGAGCTGTTTGTTGATGCTGGAGGAGGCCACGTGCTTCTGTTTGTGCATTCATCATAAAAAGGGGATTTCATCCTTACCTCGGGGTCACAAACCTCACAACACAAGTCTAATTCATGTTTAAAGATGTTTTAGCGTTGGCCTCATCATGAGTTACAGACCAGAGTCACAACTTCTTTTTCCAGACAACAAAAATAGTTTCTCAGAGCGGCTTATCTCTAAACCATGCGCTGCTGCTGCTGCACATCCAAACCGAAAGGGAAAAAATATCAGAAGAGGTTAAACAGAATCCAACATTCCTGTTTTTTAGAATCGCCTGACCTCAGCGGCAGTTTAAACACTCTACTTAGAAATGGATGAAAACCACACACGCTGACACACACCTGAGGCATGTGAAGCCATTAGAAGCCATTAGCCCCCATTAGCCTCGTGTAGCTGCGGGCAGGATCATTTTCCTTCAGTGGCTTCATGTGTGGCTGTGGCCTCTCTGGGCTCCAACACCTGCGAACGCTTTGGGTTTCAGCTACACTCAAAGAGCTAAACCAGCTACACCCACGTATGAGCAATTTTGAAAAAAACTTTCGTAGATAACATCAAAGAAGAAATTAGCCATTCCAAGAAAAGTCTACTTAAAAACAAATCAAGGTATTTCCAGTAGCTTCACTGTATTCAGCTGTGTGGCTGACTTTATGAATACTTTATCTTCAAAAAGGATTTGTCTGCCAAAATCTTGCCTCATATCGATACAGTAACTAATGCTGCGACTGGCAACACATTTTTGCAAACTGCAACATGGTTGGTTACGGTTTAGGTACGTAAACTGCTCGGTGAGGTTTAGGATAAGGTCGTGGTGTGGTTAAAAAAGGTACGTCACGTTACGATATGTCACGTTATGTTATGTTAAGTTGTATCACCTCATGTGCTGTTATGTTACATTATGTCACCTTATGTAATGTCGCCCTACATTACATCACATCATGTCATGTAACGTTACATTACGTTAAGTTACCTTACGTTAAATTACCTTACGTTAAGTTACCTTACGTTAAGTTACCTTACGTTAAGTTACCTTACATTAAGTTACCTTATGTTAAATTACCTTACGTTAAGTTACCTTACGTTAAGTTACCTTACGTTAAATTACCTTACGTTAAGTTACCTTACGTTAAATAACCTTACGTTAAGTTACCTTACGTTAAATAACCTTACGTTAAGTTACCTCACGTTAAGTTACCTTACGTTAAATTACCTTACGTTAAGTTACCTTACGTTAAGTTACCTTACGTTAAGTTACCTTACGTTAAGTTACCTTACGTTAAATTACCTTACGTTAAGTTACCTTACGTTAAATAACCTTACGTTAAGTTACCTTACGTTAAGTTACCTTACGTTAAATTACCTTACGTTAAGTTACCTTACGTTAAGTTACCTTACGTTAAGTTACCTTACGTTAAGTTACCTTATGTTAAATTACCTTACGTTAAGTTACCTTACGTTAAATTACCTTACGTTAAGTTACCTTACGTTAAGTTACCTTACGTTAAGTTACCTTAGGTTAAATTACCTTACATTATGTTACCTTACGTTATGTCCCCTTATGTTATTTTACATCATGTCACATTACATTACATTGCCTTACGTTACATGTTTTCAAGTTACATTACGTCACGTTGCGTCACCTTACGTTATGTTACATCATGTCACATTACGTTACATCACCTCGTATTATCTTGCGTTATGGCACCTAACCTTGCATTACGTAATGCCACGTTACATTATTTTGCGTTACATTAAGTCACCTTATGTTGCGTCACGTCATGTTACATTATGTTTCATCACCTTAAGTTATGTCACTTTATGTTATGTCACTTTACATGACATCACCTCGCCATGCATCACCTGATGACTCAAGCTCCTCTTAGTAATATGGGACAGTCACATGGAACTAGTTTACTCCTGTTTTGCCACTTTATGGCATTTTAATTGTACTATGGGCCAGTTTTGGTTTTTGGAGGACGGAGAAGAGAAAACCGATGAATGATGTAACTTCATTTGTGGGACCAACACCCAGCGGCACAGCTCCCGTTGGCTCGCTGTCACTTTTTAAAAGAATGGAGTTGGGGTTGGAGGGTGGAGAGGGTGGCGGTGGTGTTTTGGATCGTGTTGTGATGGAGAGAAAGAAACAGGAGGAGGGATTTGCGGACCGGATAGCGAGGTGACATCAGCTTTGAAAAATGTGTGTGTGTGCCTGAGTCTGAGTGTGTATCAGTGTCTGAGAAAAAAAACAGTGGAATCAGAAGGGAGGAGGACGGACAGAGCGCTCACTCTGTTCGGTTTTTGGAGGACCACATTTTTCGGCAAAAATTGCACTCGATTAAAAAGCTGCTGCTTCTAAAGTGTTTTTGCGGATGACACGTTTTTGGGAGCCAACTTATGTTCACCTCATGTTATTTGACACGTGAAAGACTATTCAGGATGCTCTGTTGTTGTCCTCCCAATGCATGCTGGGACACCCTCAACCCTGAATATATATTTAAAAATAGCTGATTAAAGACATTTATTAAATAAAACTTGGTCAGTTGGTAACAGTGTAACACATTTTACTGTTTTTAATTTATTCTTTATTTTAATAGCACACAATAATTCAAACTAGAAATTGTCTTGAATTACGATACTCCAAACAGCTTAACGGCTTAATTCGGTGATGTTTAATCACTTTGGCTTCTTCTTTAAGCTTTATTCTTGTCTGTGGGTTGTCCCGTGTCGTCTTATTGGACCACTTGGTTCCTGACAACTGAAACCTGGATCAAGCTGGAAATTGCCTAATTGCTTAATTTTGTGGCGTTTAATCACTTCGTCTTCTTTATTAAGCTTTTTATTCACTTCATCAAAATGCATTTTTTGACTAATAACGCAGAATTAACAAACTACCCTTTCATATAACGGCAGTTGTCCAGATTTATTGTGATCATTTTCATCATTTTTAGCACCTTTTCTTTATTCTCTCCTCTCTGACTGAAAGTTATTCCCCCAAACTACACAGTGCCCCTTCAAAATAAGACAAAAGCAGAGACAAACAGAGGTCCTCCATTGCAAAATAAAATAAAATATATGAAAATAATCACAATCACAGTGGCTTTCACTGCTTTATATTTACTATCTATTGTCCCAATAAGAGTTATTGACACTTTACACAGTTATTTCACTTATTTTCACCTGTAAAAACAGTGTTTTAACTTTAGAAAAGATAGTTATGAGAATACTTCCATGACACTCTGGATATTACAAGCAGAAAATTATCATTGATTGCTGTACAAAGTTTTTTTTTTTTCTTTTCTGAAATAAGGTCCAATGGGTGGTGTGTGTTTTCTGAATAAGGCTTTTCCAAAAATGGCCTAATTTTCATGCATCTGTTCATCCATTACTTCATTCCTTCATTCATTGAGTGTTTTATTGGGCAGAGTGAGCCGTTGTCTCCAATAGACGATCTCTGGACGAATCAGACAGCGTGCTTAACCGTGACCGAGAGAGAGAGAGAGAGAGAGAGAGAGAGAGAGAGAGAGAGAGAGAGAGAGAGGGAGGAAAAGGCGTTTCCACGTTGAGCAGCCGGTGACAGAGCAGCGGACAGCCGAGCGGACGGACCGAGAGCGGAACCAGCCTCCGAACAGAACCCGTTTCTCCGTCGCTAACCTCCGAACTGTGAGTGACAGCTCGTCCCGCACCGTGTCCCCTTCACGGCCGCGTCCTCCAGCACGCTGTTGAACCGGACTCTCATCCATCACTTGAACGACTCGGAAGCCGCCAAAAAAAAAAAAAAAGTGAAACCGAACCGGAGGAGTGGACCCGCAGTTTTCCTCTTCCCCTCACACAAGAGCTGCTGCTGCTTTCTTTCTTTTTTTAAAAAACTGTGACACCCAGAGGAGATTTATCTTCCCCGCACACTCCCGCATCTCTCTCCCCGTCTGTAGCTGACTCATCCCTGCCGCTGCTCGGGGTGAGTACGTCTCCGGGTCGGGCTGTGTCTGTCAGGCCGAACCTGAACCAGGGGTGTGTAGTTCTGTTTAGTTTGGACCGTTCGTGGATATGGGTCGTTTCTCTCCTCACATACCGTTACATGGTTACTGTGTGTGTGTGTGTGTGTGTGTGTGTGTGTGTGTGTCGCCTACTTCGCAGTCTGCCTGGAAAATTAAGTTTTCCGGTTTGTTTGTGGCATCAAACGGGACAGTGGCACAGAAATGGGGCGTTCACGGTCCTGGAGGTTTTTTTGTATATATATAAATTTACACTGACTGTAATATTTTGTGGGTGTTTCTGTCAAATTTGCCCAAAAAATGACCCAAAAAGTCAAAATGACAACGTTAAATGTGCATTTTGTTGTTGAGTCGGTCGTGAACTTGACTGTTCAAGTGGCAGGTTTGCAGGATTTCCCATTCTCAGGAGGGCATTTAACACAACATTGATTAAACTAATTGGATTGGGTTTAGTGTCGCTGTTGGCATTCACCTATCCGATGTCCTTTTCATCAGGCCTGCCTCTCAGCCAGATAACCTCCACAGAGACCCGAGTCACCGATATTATTAGGTTTCCTCCAATTAAATCGTTTTGATTTAATGTGTTCGCTGCCCCAAATTAATTGTTGTGATGGTTTCATGTGTGTGTCTGTGGGGATTGGACCGGATTATCTGCCTCTGAACCCACACAAAGTTCAGTCAGGAGCCACAATAAACAACCTTGAACCACCTGTGACCGTCCAGGATGAATGAGTGTGTGTGTGTGTGTGTGTGTGTGAGCGGATGGGGAAAGGGTGGGTCTTTTATGAATGACTGTGTCTATGTGTGTGTGTGTGTGTGTGTGTTGGGAGGGGTGGGGATGACTTGTACTCCTCGTGTTGGCCAGTAGCTGGTTCAAATCCTCTAATATCTGCCTTTAATATCCTGATAGCGTCACGAAAGTATTCTCAGAATATTTTTGTTGGTCCTTTTTGCTCTGACTCGAGGTGGAGTTTGTTAAATAAGACAACAGACCTCTTTTCTAAAGTTAAAACACTCTTTTTGCAGGTGAAAGTGAGTCAAATAACTGTGTAAAGTGTCAATAACTCCTTTTGGGACAATAGATAGTAAATATAAAACAGTGAAAGCCGCTGTGATTGTGATTATTTTCATATATTTTCCT
Organism: Lagodon rhomboides; assembly: GCA_039737535.1. Classification (NCBI taxonomy): domain Eukaryota; kingdom Metazoa; phylum Chordata; class Actinopteri; order Spariformes; family Sparidae; genus Lagodon; species Lagodon rhomboides. The sequence continues at coordinate 18,448,744 of CM077806.1, forward strand.
TTATTTTGCAATGGAGGACCTTTGTTTGTCTCTGCTTTTGTCTTATTTTGAAGGGGAACTGTGTAGTTTTGGGGAAGAACCTTCAATCAGAAGAGAGATAAAGTAAATGAATAAACTTTCTTTGTTTTCATGACTGAATAAACAAACTGAGCTTAAAGGGGCAACACAGCTTCATACTGTTTCACCTTGTTTATATGTGGCGGACCCTGCCACCTCTCTAGCTTCAGACCTTACTTTCCTCTGAGAACAGTTTGTCAATTCAGTTATGTTAGCGAGAGATAGTTCTGAGGTACTATTATTACCTCATTAATATTGTAAATATTAAATATCTGAGTTTGAATTTCCTCCCCAAAACTTACGTAATGCCTCTTTAAGTCAGGCTTCCCCTTAGTATTTATTGATAGAGAAAAATCATAACGTCAGAGCCGATATTGACGATAATCATGATATTACATAACGACATAAGATGATCCTTTATTAGTCCCACAGTGGGGAAATTTCCAATATTACAGCAGCAAAAGGAGAACAAAAATAGAGAAGCATCAATAAAAAACGATAATAAATGAGTATAAAAATAAGTTTAAAAACACCAAGTTATGTACCAGAGAAAAAATAAAGTAGTAAAAACAATATAAACAATTTAAATAAGAAACAAACTCAACAAATAGTCAGAATAGGTGGCAATAAAACAGGAAAAACACACACTTTTGAAGCCGGTTGTCATAGTGGCCAAACTGTGTAATTACATCGTGACGTGATGCACGCTGGCCCAAAAAGACTTTTTCCCATAAACTTACATTTTTGCGCCACAGGCCACACAAAACAAACTCCTTCCACTATCATAATTTGAGGTATTCGGTTTGATAACATCTGGAAAGTCTCTCGAAGAGCCGCACGATTACATCATTTTTATCTCTGCTCGAGTCAGTCAGGCATTAAAGTGGAAGTTAGCCGGGGTCCCACGATGCAGCAGATCTGGGGATACGGGGCTTTTTTTTGGCGGAGTGTGTAACTTCTACTGTCGTGACATAATCATATCGTGGCAGATAAGAGCGAGACATTCCACCTGAAGTAGTTGTCAAAACAATAAATTCAGTGGATTCTTTCAGCCACAGTCGTTTTGTAGTGAAAACCAGAGCACAACGTCTCATCAAGACACTGCTTGTTTCGTTTTTTTTTGAGGGGTTGTGTTAGCTTTGTGACATTCAGGGTCGCGGGAGAAAGGAGGGGGCAACTGTAAAGACTGGACGGACGAATAAGAGCTGTTTTGGTTAGGTTGAAATGATCAATATCAAGTATTGTAAACGTATCTAAAGGCTGATGATTCGCTGTCGTACTTAACTAGAACTCCAGTATTGGAAAGAAAATGCTTCACAAAGAAAATCACAACTGAAAAGCTAAAAAAAAAGAGTGTTTTTGCTTAAAAACTCCCCAAAAATGCAGATTATCTTTTTGTTTATCCACCAGCTGTTTCCATTCAGACTTTAAGCAGTTCACATGCCGCGCACATGTTCGATCGACGCCCTCCTCCTGCACATCCCGACCCCGTGTGACACGCATGTACAGCACATACTGTACGTCCACGTCCTCTGCACAAACCCCTTCGTAGTGTGCGACACTTGCGTACAAGCGTGACAGCTGTCAGTCCACTTCCTGTGTGGCTGAATTCCAGTCATATCATCCCCCTCCACAGTGTGCAACTTTCACGAGCTGTTAAACAATCCCAGAACAATAGAATAGAGGAATCCACTTTATAATACTGAAGACTTTTAATGAAGTGCCTGCGATGTGAAGCGTCCCCGTAATGTATGTATGTAGGGAACGTGTGTGTGATTTCGTGCAGGTTTATGAGGACCTATTTTAAAAGTGGGGACATTTTGACTTCCTCAAAAGATTAGGATGTGGTTTTAGGAACGAGATGAGATTCAGTTTTAGGTTAAAATCAGGGGAAGGATTTTTATCGTGTAGACTAGTACAAGTGTGTGTGTGTGTGTGTGTGTGCCTTGACTCAGCTTTTTGGGAGCCGGCCTCCTCTCCTCTCTGATACATATCGATCTGTCTTCTCGGACGGAGAATAAAAAAGAAAACTGGGCAGCGCAGCAGAAATGTGCTTCCTCTCTCGGGTTCACTTCCTCTGTGTGTGTGTGTGTGTGTGTGTGTCGGTGGTGTCGGTTGTCTTCCCCGACGCCGCCAGGGGAATGTTTGCGGTTGAGTGTTTGCAGGCGCTGAGTCAAACACAGTTTTTTTTTTCTGGGAAGACCAGCGATAAACTGGTGGAACTTGGAACAGTCAAAACAAACGACAAACATGCCAGTTTCTTTTGTTTGTTTTTGTTTTTGCATCGACTTTCACGGCTCTGTTGTCAGCAAGCTGTTCACTGTCACACATTCCAGACCACAGGATTGCTTAAGCTTCATCACTTCGCCACAACTACTGTTTTCAGCCTGGAAAAAAACAAAATCTGGGGAAAAGGATGTGTTAATTTTAGTATGAACCACAAACTGGAAGTCATACATTCAAGCCAATGAGTCAATAAAGTTTAACCAAAAAGAAAGTCCGGTGTTGAGTACAGTCACTTGTGCAACCGCAGGAAAATGAGGAATTGAGACTTTTGGTCAGGCAAAACTGGACTCGACAACATCTGATTTATTTCCCCTCTCCTTCCTCTTTCATTTAATATAATGTAAAGAAATGGGCAAAATCAGGGACAGAAATTAGTGTGAAAAGAGTTAATTCGTTAGCTTGTTCCGTAGCGGCTGTCAGCAAACTTTTAAAACTTTACAGAGCCATGAATTTCGCTTTTGTGTGCTTTTTCCACTTCTTAACATGAATGCAGCTCCCTCGCTAACTTCACTGTTTATTTAAAAATATATTAATGTAGTTACTGTTCCTCATCATGCGACCCCGGCTGACCTCCACTGCATCACTTGCGGGTGACACACGATATTTAATAAAGCCCAGTATTAGCCTGATCTAACAACACATGTCAGGCCGCAGACTGGGTAATTAAATCACTTCACGCTGAAAAACCAACACAAATGCGTGTGGTCTCAGAGCGGGGACTCGGATATCATGAGAACAAGCCGCGTCTTTCTCAGCGGAGCCGCCCCGCCGCCGCTCTGAGCGGATCGCTTCCTGCAGCCGCGGATCCTCTGACATGCAGAGGGAACAGATATGTCACTGTCAGAGCGTCCCTGCCTTTTGTTTCCCGTCTCTCCCCCTGCTGCGCGTTTGTTTACTTTCACCATGTGTGCGCCGCGCTCTCAGGAAGCTATGAGTTACAGCGGGCCGCTGCCATTAGAGCCGGGTTACATCACTGCCTGTAATCTGCGCTACAAGCTGCTCGATTACATCGTCTTCTGCTGCCGCCCGCTTCTCTCAGCTTTATTCTCGGTGTCCATTTACAGATTAACCTGGTGGATCAGATGCCGCTTCCTAACTCAACAAGAAAACGCTTGTTAAACACCCAAGTTGAGGCCGTGCAGCGAGTAAAATCGATAACGTTATGGAATGATCCTCCGACTACAAATAGTCAGGCCTGTAGTATACGAGGCAGTAAAACCAGCACTCCAAAACTGTATATTATTCAATAGTTTTCTATCAATCACCTCGTGCTCCTGTGTTTTTATCGAATCTGATAGCAAGGCCTCGCTGTAAACGAGTGAGCCTCCGAACCGCCAAGATAAGAGAAGTCAAATTCATGAATCTATTCCGATAAATTTACTGAACGTCTCAACAAATTTGGTTCCCATTGACTGTGACTTCATCTGAAAAGGCTGCCACAGAATCTAAAACCGACTAATGGAAATGGCAACGGGTAATTAAAAGACAATGCAGAGCAGTTGTACCAATTGTTTCTGTTAGTTAAATCACTCATCAGTATAATTACTTTTGAACAAGATGTTGGTACAACCGAGGGTTTCCGTCATCCAGCGATTACTGTTTTGTTTTGACCGGTAGAATTTGTTGAGAAATCCCTCTAAGCAGAATATGAACTGTATTAAAAATAGGACGGGCATATCACCAGAGTAACCGCTAACTGCTGCTAACTGTAGCTGCCGTTAGCTTGTTAGCCCAGTTAGCAGTGCAGCTAGCGGTTTGGAATTTGAAGTCAGTGCACCAGGAGAGTCAATTTTGAATGTTCTCAACCAAAATTTATTGTGTTAACGCTCCTGGCGGTTAGAAAGAAACTTCAAATACTGGAGCTTTGAGATTGTACGTTGTGTCGGCTGCCATCCAAAAGTGGGAATGAGACTCAAAAAGTCAACTATCTAAATCAACAGGAGCTTTAAGTTTAATAATAGACCCTGTAAAACTAGAATTTCTCCCATTTGTTTGGGGATTGTCCCAGAGAAGGACGCCATCCGCATCGATAGCGTAACAGGGAGACGCTCTCTGCTAGTCCCTCCTGTAAACACACCAACTGTAATGCAACCTCTCCTACTTGTTTTGCACAATCTTGCATCTTGCATCTGGTTGCTGAGATGTCATTCGTTGCACACTGGTTTCGATCCCCACCTCGCGTCCATTTCCACCCAATTTCAACCACAACAAGTTGGGGGAACGTCGCCACATCCTGAGCTTTGCGCCGCTCAAGACAATTGTGATTTATTTATGGAAATGCAAATGAGCTAGTGCATTTCCCCCCCCCAGATAGCAGAATGATTATCTCTGCAGCACTGACACACACAGCGCTGCAGAGATAAGTCTGCCCGTGAGAGACAAGGTACTTCCCTAACACTCACAACTGGGTATCAGGTGAAACGGCAGGAAACTCTAACCTGATGTCTGAGTCATCGGGGTCACCGAAAGTGATACTGAGAACAGGACAGAGTTGGACTGGACCGAGAGTGAAACCAGCAACCAGGGCAAAAGTCTTGAACAAACAGTGTTGACAGTGTTGATGCTCTGCTCTTTGGCAAACAGGAAGTGATGCCTTTTAAAGGGGAAGGTTGCATTTCCAGTTATATATTGCACCTTAGAGGTATATACATTACAGATGGTCCTGTTGTGTGGGTTTTGTTGTCCATCTCCTCCCACTAGCCAGCAGTATATGAATATGTAACAGCTCAGTGTATTGAGCGAAGACGATTATGTCGAGGCTTACTTTCAAAAACCTTCTATCTGTTTCTTGGAGGAGGAAATGAGCAGCCAGTCGCCGTTTATCAACCTGAAGGAGAGCTTTACCTTGATGCAGCTTTTTGTATTTTTGAAGCATGTGCGATGATTTACCACAAATTCCCAAATGCCACAAAGGTTAAGCTTTTCTCTCAGGCTGCAGCCACACACACACACAAAAGAAAAACCCCAACACAGATTTAATCCCTCCAGCAACTGCTTGGTTGCGTGGACGGTCCGTTGCCGTGCTACAAGTGACGCCTACACCGGCAGAAAGCTACTTTTCAATGCTGTAATGTCTTCCGTGTAAAATACAGCATTCTGCAGAGCGTTCAGATTTCCTCTTCTCCGCGTGGAGCAGCAAACGCATCGGCAGAGTCGTGAGGATGCAAAAAAAAGCTACGACTCGAGCGCGAACCGGAGCGATTCCGTGGAGGGGAAGCAGAGGGGTGTCGCCTGCCTTAACACAGCTGTGGAAGTGTTTCATAAGCCCGATCTGTGCGACCGGCAGCGTCTCACGGCGGCCAGAATAATAGATGAAACGGATGAAGCACACCTAAGCCTACACAGACGGGCAGAGCCGCACAAACGGCGACGGTGCAGATGGGCTCGCTGGCTCGACGTGCACTCACGCACACACTGATTTGATCCATTCCCCCTTCGTTCGTGCGCATAATGTACTCGAAATGAAACGCCTCAGTGGGTCTGATTGGATTTGATACGAGTTGATTCGATTGAAGCAGGGGAGGTGAATACATTTTCTGCTCTGTGTGTGTGTGTGTGTGTGTGTGTTACAGGTTGCAGGATTTGCAACATCAAACCTTTTTTTTTTTTTTACATTAGCTGATCACGCCAAACTCTTGTTGCCACTTCCGGACCGCCGTCGCACCGATTCATCAGAGTCGCAGCCGACATCGCGGCGCTGGGCGCAGCGCGGTCAGCTGCTCGGCGGATCCCCTCGAGTCCCTCTCAGCGCTGACGAGCTGATGCATCTCACATGTTCTTCTCATCACACTCATGTTCACACACACACACACACACAGAAGTCGTGATTGCTTTACCATTTAGGTCAGTTTCCTTACAGTACGCTCGACGCAGCTGTTCACTTCACAGTATTTTCACCGAGCAGAGAACCAATGGGTGCGTTCAGGGGCTCGTGGGAAAGTCCACTATCTGAGCTTTAAAGGATTTGTCCAAAAATCCCAAAACATGCAGTATTTTAACACGTAGAGACGCCTACATTGACATGTAGCTGACATGTAGCTGCAGCGCTACTGGCTAGTTTTCACAGGAAACGTGTAAATATGCAACAGGCAAGGAATAATTTGGAAATCAGGCTTGCCGAGACTTGGGTGAGAAGATTGATACCCATATCCCTCTGTAAAATATGAAGGAATGTCTAGGAGGTGGTTAGCTTAGCTTAGCTTAGCATAAAGACTGGTCACGGGCAGAAGCAGCTAACGTGGGTCAAGCTACACTTCGTTACTTGTGTATTTGGATGAAACGTGCTAAGCTAATCACACACGTGAGTGGTCTTCTCATCTAACTTGTAGTAAGAAAGCGATTCCCGAAATCTACACTATGATATTTCAAATGCAATAGAACTGACAAAAGACTAGAAAGACCTCAGATAACTCCTGAGCTGGACCGACCCCGGTGTGTTTACGTGACTCAGTCAACTTTTTGGCCGGTTTTTGTGCTTGTCATGCGACAGACGAGGACTCAGCCTGCGGCGCTGTGGAGAAGCTGGCCCCTGCCTGTCGGGTGGTCTGGTGTGTTTGCGCGTCTTCATCTGCTCTTTGGATGATGAAGGATATTTGTGTGTGTGATCAAGACTCCGGCGGCGTGGGTGGAAAGTACGGCTCTATAACAGTTGCTGTGATGAGCCGGGAGCCGCTCGACGAGACACTTTGTGTTGCTGAGGCGATTCAGTTCACCTTTAATTAGGCCAAATGTTGTTTTTATCTACTTCGCGAAGACTGTTTGAGCATGATTGATGGGAGACTTTTGGAGAATAAGCTGGTGGAATGCGTGTTTTAGCATTAAATGTTTCTTTTAGAGCCAATTTTCTGGCATTTCCGGATGTTTGTACACACACGTCTTCCGCTGCGAAGAGGAAGTTTGCTTCCTGACCTCATCAGCTGAAACCCAGAGCGTGGCTTTGCTTCCCTTTATGTTATTACCTCCATCCCCTCCTGTAGTCTGGCTTGTGTGTGTGTGTGTGTGTGTGTGTGTGTGTGTGTGTGTGTGTGTGTGTGTGTGTGTTCATGGGACTGTATGTGTGGTTAAAAAAGCCTCGGGAATCAGGTTAACCTCGTCGCCACAGAGATGGAAAATTCACAAAGCACACACACACACACACACACACACACGTGTACCTTCAAACTGATAAAAAAAAAAAGCGATGCAGGCGTCAAGCTCGCTCGTGTGTGTTTGTTTATGTAACCCTCCGGGGACATGTGTACCCACCTAGTGCCTCGAGGTGTTGCACTAATGCATTGTATCACAGCACAAAGGCCCGACCACAAGCTTTCATGTAATACCTTTTTCAGAGTTGTTTTTTTTTTTTTTTTGGAGAAGCTAAGCCCACCGTGAACAGCGAGCAGCAGCCCACAAGCCACATCCGCCCTTGTCATTGTTTCATTTCCCATGTTTGTAGCACTTAGTATTCAACATTCGGAACATCTTCTCAGTAATGAGTCGAATCACATTCGGTGAATTCACGTCGAAATTGCCCCAGTGGCTAAAAAAAAACTGCGTCACGTTACCATGATCTCTGCTTTGTGAGTGTATGAAGCATTAAAAGGTGAATATTCATTACCTCTTTAGTCCTTTTCATGAAAACACTGAAGTGCTTGTCTTTGTGTGAGTTTAAGATCATGCACACAAATTTGAATCTACCTTTTAACCTCGGCCTTTTTCATGTGATTACACGTACAACCTTGTATTAACATCTTTCTACACGCTCATCTTGTTAATAAGTGAGGATCTTCTCCGTCTGTCATCTGCAGTTGAAGCTTGATGTTCAGATTCATGAAAAGGTCACCAACATAGATGCACTATTTTCGATGATTTGCCTAAAACGCAAAGTCAAACACACAGTTTAAGGACATAAATACTATATTTTTGCACATATCTGGCGCCATCTTGTTCAGCCCATTGGAAAAAAATGTGCAGATATTTAATGTATTGGACAACACGTACGCCAAAAGCAAATATATCTGCGACAGTTTGGTATGTAGCCTCCTCACTATAACCTCATTTTGCTGAACGTGTACTTCATTTCTCCAAAAATGGCACACAGACTCTGGACAGACGGGAAACTACTGAGCAGGAAAGCCAATTTTACCTCATGTTCCCTTGTTAAAGACCTCACACAGCATCCAGTCTCACATTATGAGGACAACAAGGATGTTTGATTGAGCAAATGGATCTTTAATGGCTGCGTTACATAAGCAGTAATTGAATCCGGGCAATCCCGGTGATGAAAGTTACATTTCAGCCGTACTAATAACTGTTGTGTACTAAAAGACAGGCCTCTGAGCTTGTAACCGATGAGCCAATTAGCAATCTTTCTCAATGATATCCCTCCGCTGCGACACCTCGTCATAACTCCGAGTCGGTTCACATGTGGTGCTAATGACACGGTGCCAGAGCAGCAATATCCTTGAGGTTGTTCTCCTCTAATTGTGGGTTGTGATGGCTGCATAACCGCTCTTTATGTACCATTACAAGGTCTGTGTACCATGTACATATCTGAGGGTTGTTTTCTTTAACAATGATGGTATGAAATTAGTACTCATGGTGCCCAGAGAGGATTATTCCCCATGACTTCAGTGATCTCCTGACTTTTCGTTTTAATGCCACCAACAGGCAGAAGGGGGATGAATTTTGATAACCTTGACGATCCCCTTTTACATTACGAGGTCCAACTTTTAATTTCACCAATACTATGATTTATGACCCAAGTACCTGAAAACTAGCTCCCATCCATCACAGTTTTACTTGTGTTTAGCTTTCATTGGCAAATGTTTGCATGCTAACAGGAACAACAACAAGAACAACAAGTAAAAATACACCAAAATACGCATCTGATATCATCACGCTGTGTTGAAGAAGACTTGAAACTAACGATTGAGACCATGAACTCATTAGGGAAACTGTTTTCTCAGGTAATAAATCAAGTGAGAAGTAGGGTCATTCTCTCATAAGTTTACATACAATCAGACATCTTCTTGAAACCAGTGGAGTCGCCCCCTGCTGGCCATTAGAAATAATGCAGATTTAAGGCACATTAGCTTCTTTTATAGGCTGCAGTCTGCACAATACAGTCATCGGACCAGACAAAGCTTATTTAATCCATCTTTTCTCAGGATGGAGGCTGCCAGTGATGCGCAGGTTGACAGTCTACAGCCACGCTAGCATCACCATTTAGCTCATACACTGGTGTCTTAACTCAGCCACGTGTATGGCTGTATATTCTTTATTTTGTTCAACAGAACGATGTGCAAATTTTGCTGTTCGACAGTCAACAGGTTTAAAGCGCAACATGGCCGTAAATATCCCCCAAAGTCTGGCTTTAGCAACGGGGACGCTCACTTAACCGTGAGTTATTACCTCAATAATGTGGAGGAGAAATAGCAGGACCGCACATCGAGTCCTGCAGTGAATTCATCTACCGTTGCGTTATTATAGAAATCCATAATGGAGCCGTAATGTGAAGGGGCGATGAAGGCCGGCAGGTAAAGTGCACCGGTTAGATGTCTAACATCCCCCTCGATGCTCGGTGATCGACCGAGTTTCATTTCCTCTGAATTACCCCCATCTGGTAGCGGCGCGCTTAATCCCCCTAATGGAACAATAGAGAAGACTGAGCGATGGAAAGAGAGACGGAGAGAAAGCAACGGAGAAGGAGTCGAAGGGAAAGAGGGGGGGAGGAGGCAGACGAGCCGGCACAGCTAATCTGAAATTTTGAGTCACGCCTGGAGTCTGAAACTGACTGAACAACTTGTTTGATCTCTAATGGACTGTTTGGGGGGACTCCGAACCGTGTGTGTGTGTGTGTGTGTGTGTGTGTGTGTGTGTGTGTGTGTGTGTGTGAGAGAGGGGTCAATGGCTCTAATATAGACAGCCATTCCCAACAGTCCCTGACCATTTGACTCCACGTCCCCGTTAGTGAAAGAGAAGGGGAGGCTGCCGTTAAAGATTGCCTCTCCGCTGTGTGTGTGTGTGTGTGTGTGTGTGTGTGTGTGTGTGTGTGTGTGCGTCTTGTCTCTTCTCCCCCCTTCGGCTCAGTTGATGGCTGTAACTGACGATGACTCAGGCTGCGCCCCGTCCCTCCTTCCTCCTCATCCTCCTCTCCGTCCTCTCTTTCCTCTCACCTCCTTCCTTCCTTCCTTCCCTCACCCCTCATGTTTCCTCCCTCCTCTTGTGTTCCCGGCGGCGGCACTTACTGTAGATTACGGCTCAGGGTATAGATGTTCTCTCCGCCTTCGTCCTTTCATCTTTTTCTCAAAATGCTGACGATTCAAGATCAGCAGGAGTAATTCTACATTCTTTCATTGAAACATGTTTTACGGGCTAATGCAAGACTTTCTTTATTGGCGAATAAACCATTTTTCATTCCATGTAAAGACATTTAAAGATTACATTGTAGCCAACATTATAACACTGTTACCAATGGGGTTGTCTCATTTAGCTTCTTGTTAGCAAGCGCCATTTTTGAGACATGAACGTTAGGGTTAAAAAGTTAAAAAAACGACTCTGAGACGAGGGGACCAGAAGTGCTAAAATGCTAACCCATCTTCAGGTTTTGCAGTATTAATTAGTTGTATTATTCACTTCAGACGCTAATAACTTGTCATACATTTAAACCTACACTTGTTTGACTCAAGCTTTCCTAGCTATCTTTCTGGTCGCACCTTTAACGCTAATCCCGCTGTTGTTTAGCTCCACGCCACTCAGTTCTGTTAGCTATCTTAGCCTAGCTGCTAGCGCTTCTCGCATCTCTTTCTCCCTCTCCTGCTTTGTCTTGCTCAGTGTGTCAGACTTTTAGCTTCTCCTGCTGCTTTTAGCGATACAGGTCACTTATTTGCTGTGTTGGACACGATGCTTAATGAAAAGACCTCATTCACACGATGAGGCACTTGGTGAGATACTAGAGCGCTGAGAAACTGTCGCTCATACTGCCGTTTTCCAGGTGGCAAGTTGTGAGCTATAAACGTTGAAAATCTACAAGTTGATATCATTTTACAGCCTTTAAGTTTATCAGCTCTTGAAAAGATGATGCATAGCAAAATCTGGAGATAAATTTGTTCATATTTCAAGTTAAACAACATATTTGATAGCTCGTTAGCTGATGTTAGCATTCACCAACTTCCTAGCTTAGGAAATAATTATGGTGTGGCTTAAAATACCTGTTTCAGTTGCCATGATCATGGATGACGATGGTCCAACTTCCCGTGAAATATGTCCTGTTTTGGTCGCCACAACAACAGCTGGAAATGTCCCCAAGTTTTCTCAAAGACTTTCAAGTTTTGGCTAGTAAGCATATAATAATGAGCATGCGATGTAACACGTTTGGTGAAAAATGTCAACCTTGGACGTAAATGTCAAGTGCTAACATACCCTGACGACTGTGCTGTGTCAGTTTGCTTTAGTTATAGACCTGCAGACTAAAGAGGACAAAGACAAGAGATAAAATGATTGCATATAAATGTTAGAATAACAGTATTCATACTGAAATTCAAAAGCCAGCATTGCTCAACTCGTTGCTTATTCCTCAGCCTCACAGTATCAGCAGGTATGTTGACTATGCGGCAGTGCAATATCCTGTTGAATAAGGAGTTGGTTACAGCAAAAAAAAAAGGCAGAATGCAAGTTCCACTGTCTAAAAATACAAGTTATCCCTGTGCCTGGTACTGTTGAGTCCTGCAGAAAACGAGACAAAGGAGCACAGAGTTGTTATTATGTAACCCAAGGTCTCAGATGTGGGCTTGTGTGTTAATGCCTTTTTTAGTGTGCTTGTAAGGTGTGTTTATGAGTCGACACTAAAACCCATCAGAGGAGCACAAGAATGAGCAGCGGAGGATTACAACGCGTCAAAACATTATGCGGCGGTTAAGTAAAGATCCTGTTCGGAGTAACATAATGTGGCTCGGTGGAGGCCGGGCGTGCACACACTGCCACTTGGCTTTTAATGTTAAATTTGATTTTACGTAAATTAATTAAAACCGGTCCGTCTCAAGAGCCCGACTGAATTGTTTAATTGTTGTGCAATAAGAACAAATGTGTTTCCTCGGGCTCTCAAGTTCAGAGAACAAATGTGATGCTCTAGTAATGAGTGCAGCTGCTATTATTACCTCTGTTATTAAAAAAAATCATGATTTAGTGCTTTCATTATTTAAAACTTTATTATGTCGTAAAGGTCTGTATGTATGTGTGTGTATTTCAATTCATTTGTGCTTTCACTGTTGGATAAGTAGAAATAAGTCAAGTAAACTCAGTAACACTTCACGTCACTAAGGTGTGATTTAAAAAATAGTTTTATCTTGTAAATTTGATTATTGCATTGCAAAGTTTAGTATGTGAGAATATCAAGATATTATATAATAATAGTTAAACCAATAAGAAACATGACGGCACCAGTCCCATGTAGCCGGGTGCCGCAGTGATTATTAAATCATTTCTGGGTTCAAGAAGCCGACAGCGAAGACTACATTCAAATTCAAGACGCTAAATTTTTATGAACCTTAGGCTAACTCCTTCAAAGCTAAAGTTAACTGTTATGTGTTAGCTACATTGTTGCCGACACTAGCTAACATAACATCAGAGGCCGCAGTGTTAATATGGTCTTTTGCTGCGAGTACAGTGTTAACCATCTCAATTTAGCTTGTAGCATGCTAACATTAGCTAACTAGCCCTGAAAATAATGTACAGCTGATGGAAGATTCATTCAAAATGTTAAAAAATCAACTAAGAGTATCAACAGAATGTGAGAAAATGTGGCATTATGATGTCTATGTATTAAGTTAGCATGCTAACCCAGCCACCCCGCTGCAAAGCTCCTGTGCTAGCTGTGTAAACACCAACACCGTGTCCCTGCGCTCCCAATCCAAACAGCTAGCTGCACAGCTAACTGAGCTAACTAGTTAAGGGCAGCTACAGTTAGCAGCAGGTAGCAGTTACTCTGGCTATATGCCCCCTACATAATGCACCTTTAAGGGGTCACCAAAGGTATTAATCGTCCTAAGATATATGAGCACCAAATTTCATACTTTAAACCACAAATGTCAAACTCATGGTGCTGCAAGCGGAAGAGTTTGGGGATCACCAAAGTCATCAGGACATATATTTATATTTGTCCTGATGAATATCTGCAGCAGATTTCATGGCAATTCATCCAGTAGTTGTTGAAATCTTTTAGTGAGTACCCACAACTCACATCGTGATAAAGCCGTACTGCTCGCGTGGCTAATGCCATTTTCTCTTGCATCATGGAAACAGCTGAAGGAATAATCTGAGTAACAACACTGTAATTTAAAAAACAGTATCTAATTACAAATAAGAACATTTGAAACGCTGACACCTTTCATGCCTGTCTGGATCTTGTTTACGACCTCCATTCCCCCCCCCCCCGCTGTGCTTCTGAGGGAGTAAACTAGCTCTGCTGCAGAACTGCAAAGAAGAGGCTTTTCGGCTTCCTCGTCTAAACAGGTCAGAACGGGGCGGAATAACATTATTACTTTTCAGCGACAAATCCTCTCACACATCGCGGCTCCTCTCTGCCTTTCTTGTCGCACAGAGCCTGAAAATACAACAAAAGGCAGTTTCTCCTCCTCCCACTCCTCCGCCACTTCCAACCACCAACACCGCCACCTTTACTTTCTGGAGCTGCGTGATTACAGCCAGCACTCTTTTCTGAAGTGAATCGTTAGTAAGGCTGTGTGTAAATGTGCAAGTCGTGTGGTTTGTTGTTTTTTTTTTTTAACGGTGAATGTCGAAGCCACTGTGCATGAAACTGAACACGAGCACGCCCAATGTCGATGTTTCAGGGAAACATGCGCAGCAGATATGTCGAGTGTGTCTGCTTTTCTGGAGATGCAAGCATTCATGTGGGCTGATGCAGGCGTGGGTGCTCTGGCCTGTTTATCCTTGTGTGTGTGTGTGTGTTTGTAAGTGTGTGTGTGTGTCTGCAGCTGTGGCTCTTGTCCACTGTGTGAGGCGAGGTTATGGCATCCTGTTCCTTTTCCTCGCTGCCTCTCCATCTGGAGCGGAGCCAGCCTCAGTGAACTGTGCATTACAGTGGGATACAGCCCCATTATCACTGTGGAGAATGCCGGCATCCGGACCAAGGCCTGCTTTGCAACTGTGTGTGTGTGTGTTCATGTTTGTGTGCAAGTTTGTAACTCTGAATGATTCTTTGTGTACTTCAAATGTTCTTAAAAGAAATTAGGTTTTCCAAAATACCCAAAACATGTCTATGTGCATGTTGGTATGAGAGGTTGTGGTCAGTGGTGACTACAGCTGAAATAATTATCTGGCGGCAAATTTGACAACCAATTCATGGTTACAGCGATCTTTTGAGAAAAAATACAACATATTTTCTTCTCTACTGTGAAGATTTGTTTCATTTTTTAGTAATATGATATTAGGCTGCATGTCTTATTGAATGTGTTAGGGTTAGGCTCACTGATGGTCGACTGGTCAGTTAGTCAGTGAGATTGTAATGGCCATTTTTGACTATTTTCCGACATTTTACAGACAAAACGATGAATTTAAGTAGCGCCCAACAGTTTCTGTATGTGTTATTGAAATAGCAATATGGCCAAGTGCAACATCCAAATTGCAGAAGCTGCAATTTTTGGATAAAGGTCAGATGTTGCTGTCCTTTTTATAATGTTGCTGTCCTTTTTATAATGTTGCTGTCCTTTATGGCGTTGCTGTCCTTTTTATAATGTTGCTGTCCTTTATGGCGTTGCTGTCCTTTTTATAATGTTGCTGTCCTTTTTATAATGTTGCTGTCCTTTTTATAATGTTGCTGTCCTTTATGGTGTTGCTGTCCTTTTTATAATGTTGCTGTCCTTTATGGCGTTGCTGTCCTTTTTATAATGTTGCTGTCCTTTTATAATGTTGCTGTCCTTTATGGCGTTGCTGTCCTTTTTATAATGTTGCTGTCCTTTTTATAATGTTGCTGTCCTTTGAAGCATTGCTGTCTATTGAGCACCCTCAATGAGGGGCCACTTAACTGTCCCTCCCCTTCGCAAGCCACCCCAATATTTTCAGTTGCCCCTTCTGGTCCCTCTGTAATATATATATGGTGTTGCCCCTGCCATTGAGAACTACATATTTCTAAAAAGTCAACTTTTCATAAGAAAATCCGCCTGTTGACATCTTTGTGATGATATATTTTCCAGCTAATCCAAGAGGGTTTTTGGATAGTTTATTTTTAAGTAGGTGAATCTTCTCAACACATAACACTTAATCTATAAACAAACAAAAATTGCAATCTGAAAAGTAAGAAGTACAATATTAACTCCTTGAGTACAGCAAGAAAGTTGCATAAAATGGTAAAAGTACCCTCTGGTTTGTACTTGTTATATTTCCACCACTGCTTTTTTTCCCATCTCCTCCCTGACAGGCCCGACAGCAGCTGCTGTAATGGCAGACACAGGCAGGCTGAACAAAACCGGGCTAACACTCCTGCATATGTTTCACACTCTTAAACACCAACAGGCCAACAATAGGGGAGAAAAACATGTTGTCGAAGGCTCAGTGTTCACACATCGGTGACGGCTGGGAAAAAGTGAGAATGTGGGTTTGTGCAGGTGTCTGTCGAACTGAAAACACACAAATAGACCTTCATGCAGGGGATGAAGGGAAGGCGGCAGCTGGAGAAAACCTGCGTGTCTTTATGTTACTCAGAACACCATGCTGTTTTTGTTGTGTCCCATTCACAAGAGAAAACTTCCAGCGATGCATCAGCTCACTGGCATGATCTGCAAACACGTGAGCAGAGAGTTTTTCCTTTCCCGTCTTGTCCAAATGCTCCAGCAGCATTTTTCCATCGAGCCACTTCTCCATCTGGGACGAGGCGGGAGCCAAAACAGGAACTCGTTTTTGTTTTTTTTCTGTGTGTAATCTTTTTTGTTTGGGTTCAGTCGGCCGCTTGAAGTTATTCATGCAAAGGTGCAAAAAAAAAAAAAAAAAAAAGTGAGTGGGAAACGAATCCTGCACCATCAAAGTCAGAGTGTGCCTTTTATCAGCATCACTTTGCATGTCTGCGTAAGTGATTCTGACCCCGTGTGTGTGTGTGTGTGTGTGTGTGTGTGTGTGTGTGTGTGTGTGTGTGTGTGTGTGTGTGTGTGTGTGTGTGTGGCCTCTGTGCTTGTTTCTTTGTTTGCATATTGCTGAGAGAGAGACAAAGAGAAAGAGAGAGGGAGTGTACTGTATGTGTGGTGGAGGTGGTTGTGTTTGTTTTCATGGTAGAAAAGCCACGTCACAGCTGTGAGACTGTCCTCTACTTTATCTGCTCCGGTCTTCTGTTGTTTACCATTTTAGTGTTTAAATTAATCTATGTAATTTCTCAGCAGATATAAACGGACGTTTCTGCATGAACCAGCTTCATAGGACGGGACAGTTGATATTTAACTGCCACAAAGTGATGAATTTGAATAGCCACTGCTCCCAGACAAAAAGTAGTCCCACTCATTACCCCCACAATAAACTACAAACTACAATTTTACACTTAAACGTTTTACAGATCAAGTAAATTAAGCTTTAACTAGTTCATATGTTGCCAGTTGACAGACCCAGAACAGCTGTTTCCCCTTAATTTTCACTCTTCATGCTAAGCTAAACGAACCGGCCGACTGCCTCATGTGTATTTACGGTACGTGCAAAATCATCGATCCCAAAATGTGGAACTTAATCCTTTTAAAGTTTGTAAATCTAGCAATTATAGTCAATGCCATCTAAACTGTGTGCATCAACAATAAAAAATAGCTTAGCTTAGCTTAGCATAAAGAGTGGAAATGGGGTAGAAAATGCTCGCCTAGTTGCATACAAGGGTAACTACCTTTAAAGCTCACAAACTAACATATGTAACATTTTGGTCTTTAAATGTCAACGAAATTGAGTAGAACTTTGTTGAGTTGATCTGCAACGATTAGTCAGTCGAAAGAAAATGGATTGCTCGCTGTTTCGATTCATTGTTTACCTGAATTAATCCCAAATGTTTCCAACAATGCTCAAACCTTGAGAAATCTGTAATTTAATTCGAGGTAACGATGTGTTTCATTTTGTCGCCGGTCGCTCTGACTTCCGTGACAACGCAGAGTAACACCGGAGATACGTCAGAAAGAGAAGAAGTTAGACAATGTGACAAAACATAACGTGAATTAAACTTTATCTTGACCGTTATTGATGGTAGAAGACAATCAACTCCTACTGAACTCAACTACTGAACTGTGTGTTTGACTTGTGGAAGTTTCTCGGTATCTAAACTCTCCAAAAATGTCAGACTATATCTTTACAGTCCTGATTTTAGGGCAAAGTTGTAAAAGTCTGCCGATCCCAGTGATGGACTGTGGGAAGAAATGTTTCCGGGGAGGTTTAAGTTGGGTAGTGAAGTCCCCAGTGATTGTTGGCACGGAACAGGAAGTCGGTCTGTTCTGTACAAACACAACAAATGTGGGGCCAAAGCATCTTTTCAAGGCTGCAAACGTACAACTGGAAACATAGATGCCTGAATTAAAAAATGTCTTGGGAAGCATATAAGAAATATGATCGTTAGAGTTGAAAAACATCCAGGTTGCTTCCACATTTGGACCAAAAATAGCAGTGAGATCCTTTCAAAGAGTTTTTGTTTTTTTTGCTTGATTGACATGATTTTGTTTTCCAGAGTGTGACGTGTGTCATAGAGAGATTAAAACAAAGATAACAAGATCAAGAAGGGCAGGAGAGCTGCTTCGCACACAACAGATTGTAGGATGTTTGAAGAGCCTCTGAAGGAGAAGCAGCGGGGAAAAAAATAGAAGGTGTGAGATTATGTGAGCGGCACGACAAGAAAGAGAATTGTGATAATGGGAGCGAACGACGAGAGGTGGTGGAAGAAGAAGATGTTCTGGAGGAAGAAAAGCAGGAAGATAAAGAAAGGAAAAGGTGTTGGAGAGCTTGAGGATGTGAGTGTAGAAAATGAGACGCGTGTCTGACGTCACCTGAAGTGTTACAGGTCTTTTTGTCCTCAATGACAGAAGGAAGCAGACGGCTGAAAGACTTTCACGCTTTTGATGGTCTTGTGCGAAAGTTGACTTTGTTGCAGAGGAGTTCGACGAGAAGATCGATATCTCTCTCATGTCTGTACGTCAAATGTGAAGCTACAACCAGCCAGCTGGTTAGCTTAGCGTAAAGACTGGGAACAGGTGGAGACAGCTAGCCTGGCTCGGCACACAGGTAACAAGATTCCCCAACTAGCATCTGGTTGCTTTTACGGACAGTTGGACTATTTCAGACGTAGTCGGGCAAACTTCCTGGATTTGTGTCTTCTCCATAAGTGGTGAGGCGGGCTAGCTTGTTGCTACCTGATGTGCTGCTCACATCTGAGTAGCGCATGTGTTGGCGCGTCCACCATCTTGGACAGCTAAGAGCAACAACACCACACAGCACAGCAGTAAAATCGTCCATTTTGAATGAGATTAGATTAGTATTTTTTGAGTTTTTGGGAGAATTGGGACACTTGGAAACTCAATCGTGTTGGAAGTGGTGGAAATTTTACATCTGATGTAGGTCTCGGTCATGAGTTTGGCAAAATCGCTCGACAGCACCTCCTAGAAAATGTAAACAAAGTACAGCATCGCGGTACGTTTCACCTAAATCTATGAAATTTGGACGCCACATGTATCATCCCAAGACTGAAAAGTGTCTTTGTCTTTTTCTTCTTTACCAGGTTTCATACTTTAACAAACTCCTCCTGGGAAGTTACTCCAGTCCACAGCGAACTTGGTCAGCTTGTATAGAAAAACAAAAAGAAGAAGCTTTACAACTCAGTGAAACAGGAAGTCTAATGTCTAATCTGCCCTAAATTTCACCTTGTAGAAGTGCCTGAAGACGTCTACAAGCAAATATTCACCTTGTCCTAGCGCCACCTGCTGCTTTACACTCTGATGTAATCGTAATCTTAACTAAACTTCACAAATTTCCGTTTTTACAGTAGTTCTGTGTGTGATTTGTCCAGGTATCTACTTGGATTGGGGAGTGACAGCTGTTTCCCGCAGTCTTTATGCTAAGCTAAGCTAGCTATTGTCAAGAAATGTGAACAAAATCGCCCACTTTACTTTGTGAATCAGTTCACATGCCGTTCATCGAACTCGAGCCCTGTGCGAGCAGCCGTCGCGCTGCCTTCATGTGCGCCTCGTAAATGCGTCTTTACAGCCTCAGAGGTTGTAATTAGGCTTGCTTTGGCATCTTTCAGTCGGAAGTAAGCAAGATGGAGATGTTTATTTGCCGTTGAACTTCGACAGCAGTTTGGAAAAGAGCCGCTGCCTCGTCACATTAGAGATTATTGTACACACGTTTTAACTTCAGGAAGGCGGATGGTTCACTGCCGGTAATGAAAGGCACAGGATCGAGCTTATTTTCTGTCCTCTCGCATGACATCGTCGTTAATTTGGTGTGTTAACTTGGAGATTAGAAGTTCAGAGTACCTACTTTTCTTCACCTTGTCTGCTTCCGCTTCATTTAGGCTGCTCTGCTGTGGTTAAATTTAGGATTGAGGCAGCTTTAAACCTCGTAATCAGCCGTCTTAGGTGAAAATTAATGTCCCCTGCGCTGCTTCCTGTCCACCGAGTGTTACCTCTTTTCGCCGCTTTCCTCTTCAAGTGATGAATTTGCTGTGTGAACTTCAACCCCCGTCGAGGAAATGAGTTGCCATTAGAGTGACTGCTCTGCCATCTGGCTCTCATCTTCACATCGGGAGACGGGTTGTAAAAGCATCTTAAACACGGGTCGCAGCTCACTGAGGAGCGTAACGTTACAACAGGCTGAACGTCTCAGCGCCGCCTCACACCCTCCTCCTCCTCCTCCTCCTCCTCCTCGTCCCTCTCGTTCCTCCTCCTCCTCTCCCTCGGGCCTTTTCTCTGCTTGTCTTTTTAATTCTGCGCTCATACGACCGTGACACGCACGGCCAGACACGTCATCATCCGTTCGTCAGAAACCAGCCGAGACCCCCGTCTGATTTTCTTGATTATTGGACAGCCGATCAAAACGTCTGACAGCGTCTCCCCGCGGGCCGACCGCCTCTGAACGCTTTTTGTAATTTTTTTTCCCCCTCGACTACCTGGACACCTGTCTGTCTGGCCTCCTCACAGGCAAAATCCTGATTCATTCCTGTGTTGATCACGTTTGCAGTCTTGGTTTGATGCTGCCGAGGTGAGGTCTTGTAGTCGTATCCGAACGGTCCCTCGGCCTTTTCGCCCGCTCCGTTTCCAGCTCCCGGCTCAACCGCCAATTTCAGCCTCGACAGCTAGTTGTTAGGAACCTGTCGCTGCACCATCATTTTCCGAGCAGGTCACGGCGGAAAACAAATGGATGTAAAATGAGTGCAATTTACTGTAATGGCGCTCAATTTAGTCGCTCGCTCGGTGTGAGGACGGGTCAGGAAGGTGCGATGGATGGCAGTCTGCTGCTATTTGTAGTAAAACGCCTGAAAAGCAGAGACGAGATGTGAAATGTATGTCGGGATGTAACTGTTTTGGAAGACGCTCTCCCACAGTTTGGAGTTTTAACACACGTTTTTCACGCGCCGACGAACACATGCTAACAAAAGCCCCGCAGTGTGGTTTTTCTTGATGAAGGGGGAAGCGAGGGAAGGAGCTGCAGAGACGAGGAAGGGGAGATATTTTTGACTTCGCAGCGGGACGTCTGGAGAGGCTGACGTCAGCTCGTGAATCGCACCTTTTTGTCTTTAGGAAGTTTTTTTTGCTCCGAACGGTGTCATCGCGGTTGCGAGTCGCGCTCGTGCACGGAAAAACCCATCCAGGGAGGGGAAAAGAAAAAAAAACTCTCGCATCCTGGTTTTTTTTTCTCGTCTGCCCCTCCCCTCCTCATCCCTCTCTCTCCTCCCGGAGGCACAAAGATATTTTTATCTTCCATAAAGCCCGAGCGCTAATGAAGCATCGGCGACGCAAATACATTTCCATGATTTTTTTCTTTTTTTCTTCTTTCAAATCGGGCTCCCGCCGCCGCTGCCGTGACACACTTCAGCATCTCCGTCTGCTGCTTGTGAACACAAACTGTCAGAGCGCGTGAGAGTCAAGATCACGCCGAGCATTTCGGCGAATGTCGTACATTTAAAAATCGTGTAAACCTCATTAAGGTGAGAGAGGCGGCGAGGTGAGACGGTTCCCGCTTATTCCCGCTCCGTTTGCTTGTTTCGGGCGGCGTCGTAAAAACCCACAGCTCGTCCGCCACACTGTGACACGTTTATTCAAGGGAATCTCTCTAAAATGGATTTATGTGCATTGGAAACGAGCGAAGGCGGCGTGCAGAAATGCCTGATTTTAACCAAACAAGACGTTAAAATTAAAGCCAAACCGTGCGATCGGATGAGGGGGTACGTTTTTTTTCTCACTGAGACTCAGAGATCATGTCATCGCTATCGAGGGATGCGCTTTCAGTCCGAGTGATGCAACAGACTGTCATCGAGCCTGACGTTTAAATCTCCGGCAGCCCCGTCGGCCGAAAAAACCCACGCCAGGCCGCAGACAAACATGATATCACTCCTCTTCAGCGCGATCGGATCACCGCTGAGGTGATGTGATACACCGGCTCTCTGGTTATTTATCATCCGGATTTATGTCCGTTATAATCCTCCTGCAAACATATACAAGTGTGTGTGTGTGTGTGTGTGACGCGGCGCTTCATGGTTAAATCGAGTTGTTGTGCAGAAGCTGGATCCGCCGGTACGGTTCCTCTGATTGGTCGACGACTCCTCGCCCCAACACATGCAGGTGTGTCGAATAAAGGTTCGCCATCTTTGTTGTCATTGGGTTTCGACAGCACCGTTCCACCGTGAACGCACGGTGACATCACCGAACGTGACATTGTTGTCGGACTTTAAATGAAAGGATCGCGGCAGATAGAATGTCACGTTAACGTTAAATTTAAAGGCCCAGTGTGCAAGATTAAGCAGGATTTAAGGTCACATTGATGATGTTTTTATGACCCACTGAATGGGAGCGAGTGGAGAGAGGAAGAGAGAGGGAGTTAGTCCACCCTCCTGTCGCCGGAGCTGCCTTCTGCTTCATCTAAATTCTGACGCTTCGCCGTGGCTGCAGGAAAAGGCCAGATGGTTGTGACTAAAACCAGACAGAGAGCGAGAGAGAGAGACGGGCCAGATGTGGCGCGTGGAGACGCAGGAAGAGATACCGGCTAGAGGAGTAAAAGAGGAGCAGGAGATGAGTTAGAACGTGTGCAGGAATACCAGGAGTGAGTTATTGAACGCACGGATGCGCGGCCTTTTGTGCTGCCTCTAATCAAAGCAAAGCCTCGCCGCCTCGTGACCCCGCAGTGACGGCGGTCAGGCCCGACGAGACGGCGACAGTCACGCAACGACGCTGAACCACCATGCAGGTTTAAACTCTCTAATCCATTAAAACCCTGCTTCAGTGCGGCTAAGCTACCGTGAGCGAGTGAAAAACCTCCCGCGCCTGATAAGACGGCGCAGTCAACAGGCTTTTCAAGCCGTTTAAGGTGGTTGTAAGCTGCCGGTGTTACCATTAGTGGTGTTTCCTTTTGTTCTGACGATGCAGGCGTTGGTGATCGCAGCTTGGAGAGACATTTTACTCAACTTTAGCTCGTGTGCCTCTGAGCTGTAATGAGTTCTGTAGGAAAACCTTTTTGTTTTTGGGGTTTTGAACTGAATGCCTGGTTCTGGCTTCTCAAATGTGCAGATTTGCTGCTTGATTTCTATGATAGAAGACCGAATACCGGAAAAAACAAACATAAAATGGCTCCATGCAGCCCTCATGAAGCCCTGACATCCCAAAATGATTTGAAAAGACGTTATTTCCTCCCTTTTTTAGTTTAAAATTGAGCTGCTTCGCTTCAAAACATGTCTGTAGACTTGTAGCGATGAACCTGCAGAGAATTACCACCTGACTCGGCAGTTTCCTCTCAGCTCTCCGGAGCGTTTTAGCATTTTTCAGCTTTTTGTTTTGGTTTCTTGTCTCCACTCACATCAACCTTGTTTCCAGCATCAGCTTTTTTAGAGATAAAAAACCTCTGATAAACCCACCGTATGCTACCTGCCTCAAATCAAACAGCTGACAGACTAGGTTAGCAACTAGCTAGCTAGTGGAGCATGTAGGCTAACTGCTAAAAAACAAAAAAAGACATATTTCCCTCTGGTGGAGACCAAAACAGAGCTAAAATGGACAAAAAATGTATCGAAAAAAGATCTGAATAAATGCTAATGTTGCTCTGTGTCTGTCAAGAGTGCTGAATGCTAACATGTTAGCCACATACGCTTTTAAAACGATAACATGTTGGTGTTTACAGCTGAAATACAAAAAAATGTCATCAATACTTCTTACATAACACTAGTTTATGTCATCAGTGGAGCGTTTTAGCATTTTTTAGCTTTGATAGCAAAAAAATGAGACCTCAGTCAACCTACTGTATGCTACCTGCCTCGCACCAAACAGCTGATAGACTGAGTTAGCAACTAGCTAGCCAGTGGAGCATGTAGGCTAACAGCTAATAAAGACATATTTCCCTCTGGTGGAGACCAAAACAGAGCTAAAATGGACTAAAATGTTTTGAAAATGGATCCAAATGAATGCTAATGTTGCTCTGCGTCTGTCGAATGTGTACCGAATGCTAACACGTTTGTGTTTACAGCTTGATCAAGTCACAGTAAGAGCTGAAATACAAAAAAATGTCATCAATACTTCTTACATAACCTTAGTTTATGTCATCAGTGAGTCCTGTAATCGGATTAATTATGCTAATACGTTATGTTGTCAACAAAGCCGCTAAATATCTTGCTGTGGATGTGTTCGGAGCATCTTCTGTGCATATTTTTTGAGAAAATGGTTCGACGAGTGAGAGCCAGCGTCTGCAGAATGTCTCTCCATAAAGCCCCGAGGGGAAAGAGTTAGCGAGAAGAGGAAGAGGGTCGTGTTGAACAATGCAGAAGGGATTAGCTCCAGTTTTAATTCCGAGTCCAGCTGCTGCAGTTTTTTTTTTTTTTCCCTCCCCTCTCCTCTTCTTCCCTCCATCCTCTCTAGCTCTCCCTTTCTCTCCCTTGGCGGCTGCTGTTTTTTCCGCTGCCCTAAACCCGGGGCCAGGAAGTGTGTCCATGGTGACGGCAGGAAGTAAAGCCTCGGCTGGTCAGTCGCAGCCAGGTCTCCGCGGCACGCAGCGCGCTGTCTGCAGCTCCTTGAAATATCTTGTTTTTCTCTTTCATCCCAGCCCTCAGGTCTCAGATGTTGCATCTCTCAGAGTTTTAATGTGTTTTTTTTCGTGTTAATTTAGGCTCCGAAGCTGCAACAAAATCAAAGTCATTTTTTTCCTATAATAGGTGAAGATGCACTCAGGCTTTCTTTTAATGGGAGTTTGGATAAGACAGCATCTGGGTCCACTAATGAATCCGTCCCCGCCTGTACAAGACGGCACATCTTCCTCCATCTCTCACAACGAACAACAAACCCAGCACCCTTTTTTTCATTCTCGAACGTGCGTTCACTCTCAGCATTTTAATGTTTTGTGTGCATCCTCGCGCTCACTCGGCGAAACCCTTCTATTTAGCCGGCGAAAGTCTCCCGTGGTGTTTTTCTCCCTCTCTCTCTCTCGGTGACCTTTCCCCTCTGGCTTTACGCTAGCTTGTGCCAAAAACATAAGGGGTATCTGTATGCAGGACACATCCACACAGTGCCCACAGTGTGCGTTTGTGTGTGTGTTGTTTTTCTGTGTTTGCGTGTCACTTGGGAGGATTGATTGTTGGCTCTGCCTACACAAACTCCTCACTGGTGTTCCTCTATAGCTCAGAGAAAAATGAGAGGGAGGAAAATACTAACATACATGTGGACGGATAAATACACACAAGTGGTTGTAATTACTTTTTGTGAATACATTATGTAAAAGAGCGATTGTCAGGCTTGTGAATACAAACGATACGGATTCATAAGTTCAGAGGTAGATACACAATGTGCAGCCAGAAGTTTTAGTGATTAATTCTTCATCATAATAGCCAGGTATTACTAGACTTATTTGCACATTAGTCTGGATCGTCTCAGTTCAGTTTCGGTTTACGCAGCTTGTTCATTAACAGGCACAGAACAAAAAGCCTTGAGATGCAATTGGATCAACTTGGGCTGGGCACTATATCGATATTATAGGGCATATTAACATCTCTTCCTAGATTTTGGGTGTCTTTATGATGGCGTAAGTGTTGTCTTTTCCTTGTTCTAAAGGCTGAAGTAGAGTAATTGGGGAAATTATTATGAAAAGGAAACAGATCTCAAAGATGAGTATCTTCAAACCTTTGCCAATAAAACTAAAACCAATCCCTGGTTAAATACCACTAGATTTGAGTGGATTGGACTCAATCCCAACTTGTCAAATACAGACGCTTTGGGTTGGTAGGTCGGGCCGTCCACGGAGACGTCTGTCCGCATTTGTGCACGTTTTCTGAAAGCTTACGGATGCGGTTGTCAGTGAAGCCAATAGTTCAAGCAAGACGACGAAGAAGTTTCAACAGTGGTGCACATCGAACAGGACTGGAAACGACGTTCAGCGTCCATTTCTCTCATCTGTGCAGAGAACAGATTTCTCTGTCCACATCGTCTCTGTCTTAATGGGTGCATTATCACAGCCTCCTCCACCGTCGCCATGTTTGTTGTTAGCAGAAGCTCTTGACTCCGAGCTGCCCTCTAGTAGATGTGTTGCCAAAGGTTCATGCTAACGTGCAGGAAGCATGGAAGTACGTGGGCGGTTACAGTTGCATTGTTCGACATGGATGTGTCTGTTTTCATACGTAAAAGAGCAAAAACGAGCCTTTAGATCTGCAGTAAGCTCCATCAAAAGTAAATCAGATATAAACTCAGTCCTGCTACTTACAGTAAAATGAAACTGAGCCCTGGAAGCTTTTTATGTAAAAGGGTGTAAAATAAGGCTTGTTGCATTAGTTCATCATGAATCATGTTCATTCAGACTGAATATGGGAGCGGATGAAGGTTTGATTGACTAAATTGCCGAAATGAAATGTATTCTGCAGATCTTGAATAAATTCCATGTTGACTTTCACTCAGTAAAAAAATACAGCTGACTGAAAGTCGAGGCCAGTTGCATAGTAACGGTATCTGCTGAGGATTTAAAGGCTGGCGTTATTCCACATTTTTGACAAAAACAATCCAACCGCGAGGGCCGCTCAGTACTTATCAATCGTATAACAGGATCTTCCACAGCAGATGGAGATACCCAGTTGTCATGGAGATGTCCAAGTTTTAGTATTATTTTCAGAGCACTTTGAAAGTTGAGTTTTCAACAAATTCCATTAAAATACCAAAACCTTGCTTTGTAAAATGATCCTGTCTTTTCATTGCTAAGGAAGATTAAACCTTTGGCAGTGGTCACAAGCATGTAGGCCTAGTTTATTTTTTTTAAGGGCTAATATCCTGAAACAGCAGGGAACTGTAGTTTTGGAGCAAAAATCCCTCAAACGGGGGTAAAATGTACATTTGTCGGGGATTATTTTTAGCAATGGATTAATACACATCTGGTGCTTTTGGACAACAATTGACATTCAGCTGTATCAGGCTGTGGCTACATAACCATTACTTGTTAGCATGTTTGTTGTTTTTAGTCATTTAATGGGATTTGTTTTTATTTATAGGAACAAAAATATAGAATATCGTCAGCCACACTGTTGGCGATGTGAGCTTCTCGGTTGGTTCATGCTAACACCACCATCAGGCTACAATTCCACTGTCTCCAATACTTTGGTTCATTAGTTAATGCCTGCAAAACAAAAAGGCCTTCCCATCAGCCTTAGCTGCACTTCAAGGTTAGTACTAATTAGCAAGGAGTTAGCATGCTAACAAACTAAACTGAGATACTCACAAAGCCTTAGCTACACTTTGAGTTTTAACACTAGTTAGCAAAGTTAGCATGCTAACACACCAAACTAAGATGATAAATGTGGTTTAAATTTAGCAAACGTTAGCATGCTAACACACTACACTGAGACGGTGAATTGGTGAACACTTAGCATGTTAGCTCGCTCAAAGCGTTGCGGCGCCGAATCACAGCCTCACACAGCCTCACAAAGCCTTAGCTACACTTACTAGTTAGCAAAAGTTAGCATGCTATGACACTGAACTAGGATGATAAATGTGGTTTTAATTTAGCAAACGTTAGCATGCTAACACACTACACTGAGATGGTGAATGTGGTGAACAATTTACGTTATCATCTGCATGTTAGCGTGTCGCCATGCTCGTGTTATCCGCCTCACAGCTTCACTGTGTAAAGCTGCAGCCTCACAAATCCTCGCCGTGTCTGTAACCTTCATTTCTCTGTTGCTAAAAGGTCGAGTTTCTTCCTTTTTGTCTTTGGTCTCTTTGTGTTGGCAGCTGTTACCACTCATGCTAACTCCTCAATTTTTCCGCAAACAAACCAGCATGTGTGCGGTGCATCATCACATTTTTCCAGGGAAAGATCAGCCACAAAAGTCACATGCAGGAAAAGCTTTTAATGAACAGAGGGGCCATACAAGACGAGTGGCTTATTTATTTAAAAATATCACAGTGAAAGCTGAAATGAACGTTTGGGGAAAAGGGTAGTTTCAGAAAAATTAGAAACAAATCTGATGGATTGTTAAAAAAAGATGAAGATATTTGAATCAACGGGACTATTTTTACACACAGCAAATCTTCTTTTCTCCTCAATGAAAAATGGGCCAGTGGCCTATATTCTCCGGCGCTTCACTGCCTCTCCCCAGATTAGCGCTTCCTCCTCTCCTCCATATCTCTCCCTCCCTCCGTCGCTCTGGGCTTTTGAACTGATAAGTGCTGGCAGTGCTCGCCGCCTCATTGGACACGAGGCCGCCTGTAAGGAAACGAGCCGAGCTTCCTTCTCTCTCTCTCTCTCTCGGCTCCCGTCATCTAGCCTCCTCTTTTTTTTTCCCTCCCTCATCCCATAATCCCGTTCACAATATCGCTCTCTCTCTGCTCTCCCTCTTCACTCCTGCATCCTTTCTTTCCGCCGCCCGTGCCTGTGGTGTGAACGGGAAGGGCAGCGGTGAGGCAAGTTGACCGACCGGACGAGGGTTAATCCGGCGGGTTGTGGGCAGGGAATCTCTTCCAAAGCGTCCAAAAAACAAAACAGGGCGTCCAGAAAGAGAATCAGCAGGATTAAGAGGACGAGGGCGAGCAGCTGAAGGAGGGGAGAGACAGGAGAGATGGTGTTACACAAGGTGTTTTAGTTGGCGATCAGATTAAAGTCAGATTAATGGTCAGAAATCAATTCTAAAGGCGGAGTAGTGGCGACGAAGGGAGACGAGCCGGTTGAGAATGATGCGGATGAGGAGAGGGGGGGCGGATGGCACAACCTCCGGAGCATCGTGTTTGACCTTTTCTTGGGAGGATTGTGTTTCAGGTTTAGATGTCGGCGTGTGAATGCACGTACCAGATGGCAGCGCTACGCTCAGCGGTGAAAAAAACCCGACATACTGTACAAGCGTCGTAAATGTCATCTTCGTTTAAAATCCGACTCGCTCAGACTCGCATTTTTGCGAAAAAACGGAACATCTGCTATTAAGAGCCAGAAGTCGTCCTGAGTGATTCACCGTCAGTGGACCGACTTAAGTGTTGGCTCATCGCTGGTATGAATAAGTCATAATATGTCCAGTATATTACAGATTATTATAAATCGTGTCAGCAGATTTAGTATATTTACTGGCCGTGCAGTAGCAGAGATGCAGACCCTCAGATTTGTACTTGAGTATTTCCGTTTCATGGCGCTTTATGCTCCTAGTCCGCTACATAATTCAACAGCTGTAGTAGCTGGTTACTTTAATTTAATTTGATGTATGGGTATCGGTTACACGACCCAGCAGTGTTACAGGACTGCGTGCATTGATGCCTTTGTGCCCCGGAGATCTGCTCTACAAGCCTAAAAACAAACCAATCTCCTGTTTATATTTCTTATGCGAGGTGTTTGCAGCCCTCTTATTCAGAAATGTGTTCTACAGAGTCAATATTTTGTTAAATTAAACTACTTGTATACAGAAAAGGACTCTAGCTGGCTTCCACTTTTGGGTCTTGATCAACCTGTCAGCATTTACAACTGCAGGATGTTGCGTCGTAACAATCTAGCTGGAGATGTTAATTTACCCACAAACTTAGATAAAAGTTGAAGTTTCACAGTGAAAAACTGAACACACTATCCCAAAAATGAAAGTACTGCAGGTCTTGCCAGTAAAATGATATTTACATAAACATAACCTAACGTAACGTAACCTTTGCAGATGATCTACAAATGTTCATGTTCAATGAAACCTTGGCATCAGGGATCCATCGGAGTTGTATACCTCCACAACCAGATCACAAGAATAAAAGTTAGCTAAGTACGCTTTCTGCAAAACCACACATGGGTTAAAACTGGACTTTTCTTTATGTTGCAACTTAACTAAAATGTTCTATTTCTTGTCTCTCGTTCTTTGGCTTAAAATACCTGTGTTGGTTGCACGATCACAGATGGTCCGACTTCCTGTGATAAATAGCTGGCTTTGCTCGCCACAGAAATAAAGGAAAACGACACTTCACCTCACTTAGATTGACCTACCTAACTTTTCACTGGCCTTCGCTGCCTGACTTGTTTTACGGGTCGATTTACCCTTCGAGCCCCTCGAGATTGAGGTCACCGAAAGACCACAGATCCAGGTTGTTAAATCTTTTTGCCGGGGCTCGTAGAAACAAACCGAGGAGCTGAGATATCTGGAGGGAACTCGGAGTTCACTGCTGCTGCGTCTAATCGGAAGGGGCCAGTTGAGGTCGGCTCTTTGCACCTGGGTACGTCTTTGTACCCTTCAAGACGAGCAGGAGTATCTGGAGAGAAGGATGTCTGGGTTTCTTTTCTTTTTTTTTAGCCTGCTGCCACGTCGACTTTGACTCAGATTAGCAGCTAAAGCGGACGGACGGGATGTATTCATGTGAATCTTTTTCCTTCAAGCTGTGGTTTTTCCGATCCATTTAAATCGCTAACAATCCAGATAGATTCCAGCTGAAAA
Organism: Lagodon rhomboides; assembly: GCA_039737535.1. NCBI lineage: Eukaryota > Metazoa > Chordata > Actinopteri > Spariformes > Sparidae > Lagodon > Lagodon rhomboides. The sequence goes on from CM077806.1 coordinate 18,479,150, forward strand.
GGTTCAGTAGTAGTTCTCTGATAAACACTTGAAAGCTGTCGGTGTCACACCTGCAGCCTTATGAATCAAATCACACTTTGCGTGCAAGTAGCAAACCAACAAGGACGAATGGTCGAGCATCAGGTGGTACTCTTCACCTGAAGCCTGGCAACAATGTCGTCTTCCTGCAGCTGTGACTATTGAGAAAATGTTAGGACGGCGTAAAGAATTTCAGCAATCCAGACACAAAAACCACTTACAGAAGTTTGTCTTCGTGTTTGCTTTTGTTGCGGTATTTCAAACATTTCCTCGTTGTTGGTGCGATCGTCTAAAATGCCAGAAAACCGAACAGAAACCATAAAAATAAGCACAGAGTGAAAAGACTCAAAACTGCCCCCCGACCACCTCCAGTAGAAATGAAAAAGGAGACACAGCTGCCCGCTAACAGCATGGTGTCATTCTGTGGCCCAGCAGGACGCCGCGGTGTAGCAGCGGCGGATAAAGCTATTACGTGGCGATGTGCGGCGAGGGGCTTGTTGAACCCCGCGGTGACCGGACAGGGTTTCCTCCTCCTCGGTCGCCATCTGCAGGGGGCGTCTGTTTGTTGTTTGCTATCGGAAAAGGAGCCCGCGGAGAGGCAGGCTGGATCGCTTCAGCGCCTGTGGCATGGAGCGCCGATCAATGTGCGACCGCTGCGTGAGAGCCGGTCAGAGCCTGCAGTGGTTCACACTCATGTGTGCAAACAGAGCAGATGCAGCAAATGTCAGACAATGAGAAAATGTCGATCTTGTTTTCTCAGTTGAAAACCCAAAGACATTCAGTTTATTATGGTATAAAACCAGCGATTGAATGTAACTAAGTACATTTACTCGAGTACTGTACCTCAGCACAGGTTTGAGGTGCTTGTTCTTCACCTAGACTTCCACTTCACCATGTTATTGAGGCAAATATTGTTCTTTTATTATCACATCTATTAGATGATTGTAGTATCTAGTTGCTTTGCAGATTACTTCCTGCATCAGAGCCAAAGCAGCACATTTTAAAATTAATTAATTTTAAGCAATCACTTTTAAAAAACAACATATATTTATCATTTACTTTTACTTGTAATTTTGATATTTAAGTACATTTGATATCAGATACTGTAAGACTTTTACTCGAGTATCACTTTTGACGCTGTCCGTTTATCACAAACATTCAGCATCAACGTAAGAACTTGTTTAGTTTTCTATCAGCTGTTTCCACTGATGTAATGTAACTAAGTACATTTACTCGAGTGCTGTACTTAAGTACAACTTTAAGGTGGTTTTACTTTAAGTTGTCTGCTACTTTATACTTCTACTCCACTACAGTTTGGACCGAATTTTGTACTCGACTTCACTTATACGATGACTTTAGTTACTAGTTACTTCACAGATTACGTACTGTATCTGAGCCAAATATCCAATAATTTGCTTTTACTTGTAATTTTGATACTTAATTACATTAGATATTTACTCGCTGGGTGACTTTCACTTTTACCAAATTAATATTTTAACCCAATATTTTTACTTTAACTCGAGTATTACATTTGAGTACTTTTACAACACTGTATAAAACAGAGAAAGGCAGGAATTCTTCATATTCGAGAGGCTGAAAACAGCATTTTTTAGCAAATGTTTTCATAAAAGATGAACTTATAGAGTAAAGGCGGTGTAACCAGGTCATGATTTCTGGAAAGAGACGCTGCTGCTGAGTTTTTCAAATGTATTTTCTTATTTATTTTTTATTTTTCGGAGAAGTCTGAGGCACTTAAGGGGGCGATGAGTTAAAAAGCCTTTAATATCTCATGGCTATTGAATCATAACAACAGTTAAAGCATGCCTACGCGTTTCAGCCACCGAGGCCTTCATCAGGGCAAGTGCAAAATTGTATTTTTATTTATTTATTTTTTCAGCTTGTTTTTCATCACTACCGAGCTGAGTTCCTTTATATTCTAGTGAAAGCAGACGTCTCTCAATATCTCAAAACTCGGCAGCTCGCACCAGAGCAACTCTCCGTGAGTAAACGGCACCAGGAGAGAAGAATAGAAAGTGGGAAACTTTCAGAAGCATTCTGTTTTATGCTTTTAATGAAACCAGCAACTCTCCCTCGTAAACTTAAAGTGGCATCAAACCGTAAACATCGGAAATAAATGTGGTAAAGCCGATTAAATACCCCACAACTTCTCTACCTCCTCGTTCTTTCTGCCCTGTCGCTTCGTGTTTCACTCTTGGAGGGAGCGTAAGTCTCTATCTCCTTCATTAAATCTCTCATTAAATACACCCTGACACTCCAGAACCTCCTATCTTCTGTTTTCTCTCTCTCGGTATATTTTTCTCTTTCACTCACATGGACCGAGAGGCGAGAGTGTAGGAGTCCCGCCCACTCTCCATCTTTAAAATCTCCCATGAAACTCACCTCGACTTCACAAAAAAAAAAAAAAAAAAAAAAATCCGTCCGGCTCTCAAACAAACAGCTCAGGCTCTTGTCCCAAAAAAAAAATATGCAACAAAAATATTACGTAATTACCTCATGCAGCTCAGGCAAATAACCACAGTTTTAAAGGATGTTTGCATCTATAAAACCGTCTCCGTCGCTCTCAGAATATATCCTCAGTGTTGCAGGAGGTGAGGGATTAGAGAGTGGGAGGCAGAAGAGCTCGCAGTTGCAGGTCGGAGCAAATGTCCGCCTCCAAAAATCTACCTCTCCGGTCAGAAGTCTCTCCCACCCATCCACTGATATCATTTTTTGCATCTCTGAGCGTGCGGCTAATTGCTTTTTCTTCTCGAGCGTTTGACTGCAGCCCACCTGCTCCTCTTCGCTCAATGGGTATGAAAAAATGATAAGCTAAAGGCGCTCTATGTAGTTTTGGTGAAGAAATTCAAACTCAGATTTTTGATATTTACATAATGAGGTAATGATACAAACTCAGATATATTTATTAACACATAAGCTGTTGTCAGAGGAAAACGAAACATCAGTCAATGCAGATCTTTCTCTTCTGATTAAAATGCCTTCTCCAAAACTACGTAATACACCTTTAAGACGATTCTGAATCTTAAAAGAGACTCAGAAGCTTTTTTCGGGTGCTCAGCTTAGCTTAAATTTATGCCTGTCCTCATTTTTCTGTTGCTGTTGGAGTTTATTTATGAGGTGACTTTATTCTCGAGAAGGAGATAACCTTGAAAGATAATATACTGGAGTCTGCAGGCGCTATTAATACATTTATCAAACCTTGTGTGCTGTGAGAGACATTTTCTTTTTGCAGTTTTTATCTAGCTGCCACTTCCAGGGCAGAGAATTGAAGCTAACGCAGAAATACCAAAAAAACTGCAGTTCCTCTAACGGCCACTTGAGGCTGGCTTCAACAGCGAGCACATCTTAAAATGCCGAACATTACAGCACAAATAAACATGTTTGCAGCCTGAAATAAAAGTAAATTTTCCAGGATGTGAGTATTTATATAACTCTCAAGGTTTAAAATAAACTTATTTCTAATTAGGGGCATGGCTGCTTTAAGGTAGTCGCTTCACCTCAGCTGATTCCAGTTACTAAACTTGATCTCTCGTTCGTGCTGTCTTTCTCTGTGGCTAATTGGTCTAACAGACGGGAGGGGAGAAACAGACGCATGTATTTTACATTAACAAACCACCCTTTTAGCCGCTGGAGCCGGTTGGCAGAGCTTGATGCTTCTTGGAGGAGTAAACACCCAGAGTTGTTGAGGAAAGAAAACCCGAGTTTGTTTTTGTGTTTTTTGGAACTTTTGGGATTAAAAACTTTGGTTCGATGGAACGCAAACACACTTTCTTGCGACTAATGTACAGGAAGGTGTTCTGGCTCTTTGCGATCAAACTGATAGCTTGTTAGCTTTAGCTAGCTTGTTGGACTTGTTTAACTAGCTAGCTTTGCTTTATCGTCACCTGTTTGCCCATTTTTTCATTAGCCAGGAGTTAGGCGGAGTCAGGACCAAGATGCCAAGATGGCGGCGGTCGGTCCCACCCACTCAAACATATGGGTGACGTTCTACAGCCACTGATTTCAATACAAACATTTACAGCGGCACGCATTACACATCGTTTTATCTACAGTAAATAACACCTGGCTGCTGGCTGGTATCTTTTGTGCTTCTGATTTGATCAGTGCCTCTCATGTAGTTTTGCTTTTGAACCTAATTGAGTTATAAACCAAAAAACTAGAGAGAGCTGGCAAAACCGAACGAGCGACACAAAGAAGTCTGGACATATTTATTGAAAACAGTACAACAGAGTCTTCGCTCCTCTTCCCAGAGTCTCTGTCGCAGAGATGTTTGAGCTGCTATCCCGGTGGTTTGGTTGCCATGGTAAAATCTAAAGGCTTGTCTCCATGCTGAAGTCCAGCACAGTTGGCGAGGGCTCAGTGTGTGTGTGTGTTTGTGTGTGTGTGTGTGTGTGTGTGTGCGTGTAGGCTTTGATAAAAAAGAGAGTGAGAGGAGTCGTGGTTGCAGGGCGAGCGAGCATGTGTATTAATCATATGACTGTCACGATGTCAAGAGATCAGCTCCCTCATGTTGTGTTTCTGTACTCACTCATTTGTGTGTGCTGTGTGTGTGTGTGTGTGTGTGTGTGTGTGTGTGCTGTGTTTTCTGACACATTGTTTGTGTGTTGTATTACCGTGTTAGACACTGTGAACCAAAACTGTTGTTTGTTAATAACAAAATGTCATGTTTCAGTTTTGCAAATAGACTCAAGTGCTACAATAATTAATGGAGACACTGCAGATGATTAGGATTAAGATTTTAACGAATAGATCTCACCATGAAACTTCCCCGTTGATTTATGTGCATTAAGACGATCGTTTTTCTGACATTTACATTTACATTTAGGGCATTTAGCAGACGCTTTTGTCCAAAGCGACTAACAATAAGTACATTTGTCACAGGAAAGAAACCACGACATATCACCGTCGATAAAGTAAGAATTAAAGAAATATAGGAACAATTTTCAAGCCCTCATCTGAGCATAGTAGCTGCTATACCTTCAGTAGTTCTAAGATTGTATGTCTGAATTTGGAAATAAGTTCATTATCTCATCAGTATCTATTTGAATCTGTGACTTTACATACATTTCCACAACAAAAATCCAAATTCTTGTTTAATTTTCTTGTTGCCTAAATACTGTCAACAATAAATATCGGAAAAAAAATCTACTTTTAGCTTTTTCTAGGGTCATTTTTGCCTTTTTTGTAGTTTTTTTTTGTCTTTTTGTGTGTTCTATTTTATGCTTTTTGGCATTTTGAGAAAAAAATTGGCTTTTCTGATCTTTTTTTATGCTTTCTGGCTTTATTTGGATTTTTTAATTTTTTTGCTTTGTTTTTTTTGTTCTTTTTCTGCTTTTTGGCTTTTTTGTTTGTTTTTTGGGCTTTTTTAATTCTATGCCTTCTTGGCTTTTCTGGCTTTAGGGAGTTTTTTTTTTTTGCTGTATAAAAAAAATCTCAACACTTGATTTCACTCAAGCTGCACATCTTTTCGATGTGTACGTCATTGATCCTGATGGGAAGCGCTTTTATTCTGAAAGGGGTCGGGAAGGGTGCGAGGTGAAGTAAGGAAGGAAGGGGAGTATGGTCTCTGCCCTGTCGCTAGGTAACAGCCTGCAGGCCTAAAGGCAAAGCCAGGCCTGGTCTCCATGGCAACGTCATTGGTGTGGAGGGTGAATGGAGTTTCGGTACATATGTATGTCTGTAAATGTGTGTGTGTGTGTGTGTGTGCTCCTGCCCTCAGCACTCAGCAGGTTGAGCATTGGAGCACTTGACAATGTAAAGAGAATAGAGACGGCGTTGTGAAATATGAGGCAGATAATGGAAAATAAAACAGTAGATTTTATCTGTAGTGCACAAGGACTCAGCAGATATATCGCCTGACCATTTCTGCACTCGATCGGACGTATCGATCGCCTGCCGCTGTGCTTACTGACATGTGTGCCTTCGCGTCGGCGCTCGCATGCTGTTGCGCATTTATGAAACCCCCATTGTGATCAGACATGGAGATAAAGACGCGAGAGAGAGGATCGAAAAGGAAGAGAGACGGGAGGGAAAAAGAACGAGGACATAGAGGAGCTGGAGAGTGTGAACAGTGGGTCTCGTCTGGATGGACAATGGCCTGATTGCACAATGTAAAGCAGACTATAGTGGAAGTGGTGGTGGGGGGGTGAACAGTTTAGTCACGGAGAAAATAAAGACTGCTTGGCATCCATTTACACCATGAGAGCTGTGGAAGTCCATTAATGACACGACTGAATGAGCCCTAAAATAATTCAACCCTTGAATCACATTGAAAACTAAAAAACACCATTAACAACATCATCATAAGTTCATCTTTAATGTATAGCCTAGTTAAATAAACTTGCACTAATACTAATTAAAAAGTGTAACCAAAACAACACATGTCTCGGCTTGTTTAAAAAAAAATCATCATTCATTCTAAGAAAAGAAAATCTCAATGCGGAAACTGCACATTTAAAATTTGTGTTTTTGTGTACATTAATCATCCTAATTAGGACTTTTATTCTGAAAGGGTGCACACTGCGCTGCGTGTAAACATGCAGATTAGCTTTATTCATCCAAATCCTAATACTCTCATTTTTGTACATGAGATATCAAACTAGATATATAACACGATTAGCTTAGCTTAGCTTAGCTTAGCTTAGCATAAAGATTAGGCTCCAGGAAGTGCAATGACTTCCTGGAGTCCAAGTGAGATTTAGATGCAGAGGTTGGAGGATTTTTTTCATCTTTGGGAAGAGTCACGCTAGCTGTTTCCCCTTGTTTACAGTCTTTATGCTAAGCTAAGCTAGCTATACTTTGACTCACTCAAAGGGGACTTCATGGTGCGTTCAAGTGCACCTCATAAACTCAGAGATTGAGACCCAAATGGCCTCAAAGGTTGTTTAAAGTGGGGAAGTTCTTATTTTCCTTACCTTACGTAGCCCTAATCTGTTATAACGTTTTTGCTCTGTCACTACAGCGCTTTCTATAATTAGATGTTCGGATAATAATAGTATCCCATTCATTTCTGCATAGATTTTAAAGATGACATCTTCCTAAATTGTTATTAGCAAACTCAACCAAATTCTTGTACAACAATCCCCCAAGTGGCCTTGAAATGTCACGTTGTTTTAGAGCAACATTATGAAATAATTAATGACTAACGACTTGAGATGTGACGCTAATGAATTGATAATTAGAAGTTATTTTGTTGTCGCCAATTGTTTTCTGGACCCCTGACCTTCAGTAAAAATCAGATGAGTGATACGTTTGTTAGAAACTCGATCTGTGAAAGATTACAGTACTACACTGTTTACGTCTGTGCGCCAAAAACTTGATGTTAAGCTCTCTCAAATGCTTAAACACTGTTAGAGAAAACTGTGAGAGACTTTGAGATTTCAAACTGAGCATGAATACGAGTGTAAATCCTTTGTCATTCATTTGATTGATTTCAAAAAAAGCAGCAGAAACGCAACAACAAAAGAAAAACAGACAATCATGCAGGAGAGATTTACAAAAAAAGAGGCTTATAGAAGGAATCTCAACTTGATATGAATACAGAAGTTATGTAATTCACAAAAGTAAGCAAACAAGCAACCGAAGGATCAAAACGATGGCATAAAAGCAGGCTTGAATTAATTTCCCAACACACAAACGCAGCATTAATGGTCAGAATCTCCCGTTATAGCTGGATTTTGCTATTATAATTTCGTGATCGCTCTTTCTCTCACAAATTTAAAGACACACACATACATGTCAATATTACTAACAGGGCACTACGTGTCTCCACTATATAAGAGGGGACTTCTGTTTCTGGTCATTTTGAAAAAAAAATATATATATATAATAGAAAAGATTATTTTAAGGTCTTTCACCATAATATTGCTTCAAATGTGTTCTTTTAATTTTTTTTTACAAAATTGCCAAGAGGGGACTTGCATCCTTCAGCGACGTCTACCTATCAAAGAGGGGACACACAAATGCACACACACACACACACACACACACACACAGGCAGCATCAGAGACAGAGGAACGAGCAGACAAAAGCATGTTTGTGTTCATGAGAATGTGAAGCACAGTGGCTCTCTATGTATGGAGGCAGTGTCAGGCTCGTCCCAGAGAGACTGCGGGGGGGCGAGGGGGGGGTTAGTTAGAGTTAGAGGGGGATTTCACAAACTCTTACTCAGAGCGTGACTACAATATGGCACAGGGATATAAAGATTAATATCTAGCTTTCGGTTTCAGCTTTAAAAGAAGCTTTACTTACTTTATGTGATTGTTTATGGTCATTTCTGTCTGTCTTTTGTTGTCAGGCAATAGCTAAATCATGAATGTACTGATTTAGGGTTTATTACAGTTGCCAAGGAATTGTTGTTACATTTGGTTAAGAGGCGGCGTTGATGACCCATGAACACTGAGATTTTTAAGAGCAGCACAAATGTGTATTTAAAGGGGCACTACGTAGTTTTGGGGAAGAAATTCAACCTCAGAATTTCAATATTGTAAAAGATAAAATTTAGAGTTTTTCATAAGGAAACAAAGAATCTGTGCTCAGAGGAACATAAGGTCCCCGAGAACCCTGTCTGAAGCTAGAAAGGTGGCAGGGTCCGCCACATATAAACAAAGTATGAAACACCAAATTGCCAAATTGCAAAAAATGTCTAGAGACAGAAAGAAAATACTTAAACTTTCTAATATGTTTCAGTTTTGGACAAAGTTTCATGACTTTTTGAGCCCGTAAAAACATGATTTATTTTAGGGAAAGAAAGAAAAAGAAAGACAACTTAAATTTGGTAATGCGTTTCAATCGTTGCAAAGGTAAATGTACTTTTTGAGTACGTTTAGACCCTCACAGACATGATTTACTTCAGGCGTAGAGCGAGCGAGACAGAAAGAAATGAAAGAAAAAGAAAATACTTAAGACAAAACTCACGACTGTTTGAGCACGTTTAGGAAATCAATTACATGATTTACTTCAGGGAAAGAAGGACAGATTGATGTGCATTTCAAGAGGAGGAATAATATCTCCTGATTTATACAATTTTAAAAGCATGAATAGCGTTTTGAAGCAGGGCCTGTATTGACTGTCTGAATAGGAACATCTTTTATTTCGCGGTGCAGAAACAGTTAAAAGGCGGCGTGGAGATGGAGCGACGCGATGGAGGTGGTGGGAGACGAACACTAAATGTAGCCACTCCATCCATTGTTGTTCTGTTTTTTTTGTTTTTTTTTCCCTTTCTCCTCTAAAAGTACACAAAAGCAGCGCCAGTCCATTGTGGTGCAAAACAGAGAGCAGGCAGGGCGACCTGGGTCGAGAGTGGAGGCGACACACACAACCACACACACACACACACACACACACATTCATTCTTTCAGTCTGCCTCCCCTCCGTCTCACACACACACACACACACACACAATTCACAAGCTCGTGGGTCGTTTAAAAACACATTCACACACACACACACTCTTCACGAACTTGCATTTTAAGGCAGCGCACACACACTTGCACACACACACACACACGTACACACACAGTAAGCATTCAGAGCCCGGTTGTATTCACTGGGAGTTAAGGTGCATATCCCTGCTCTCTCCCACGCAGCGCTTTGTGTTGATTGAGCAAGTTGCTCTGGTTAGAGAGGAGATGAATGTGACATTTAAGACTGAAGAAACACACACACACACACACCAGATGCACGGTAAAAAGCGCTCTGTCATCATTGCGCTCTCGCCCCGAGGCTGAGATCGCGGATCAGACGAACCGAACCAAATGCCACCATTAGCCATTAGAGAGCGGACAAACAAATCTGACCTTAAATCAGCCCGATGGGACGGTTTTACAGTCGCCGTCACGCTGCTGCAACTTAGTCACCGTTTGTCATCGCAGCATGTGGACCTGTTTTTTAAGCAGATTTGTGATTTCTGGTGGGTGAAAATGCAAGTCTACCTGTGTTTCTGAATGAAAACGTGGCCTTGAATCATCTTTTTTTTTGTCAAATGTCAGATTTAAGTCAAGCACCGGTGCTGCTGCTCGGCTATAAACCATCAGCACCTCTCCACATGTCCGTCTGAGCACGCCAGAGATGATTAAGTAAGGCATTGTTCCGCCATGAGATTCTCAAATAACCACAGCGGCTGCTACAGTATCTAAAGGGCGCCCTCTGCTGGCGGCCGCCGCCATCAGCAGCCCTCTTATATAGGTCACACCACTCATCACGCAGCTCTTCTGGGCTTTCTGTACGCCGTGTTTATCTGCGATGAGACTGAGGGGATCAGAGGCAGACAGAGCTCCGTGCCAGTGTCCCCATGATGCACTGCACCGAGCTGCAGCCTCTCGCCAGATGCATGGATGCCAGCGACTTGGGGAGGAGGGGGGAGGCCCGGGGCTGCTGATGTGTGTGACACAGACGGAGATGTATGATGCATGTTGGGGATGATGGGGATGATGGGAGGGAGGGAGGCGGTCCTGCTGCGACTGGTGTCGCCTCACAAAGTTGCCAAAGTGTCCCTGAGCAAGACACTCGACACCGTTCAGCTCAACCGCAGCTGCTTTCAGGTGACCTTAATCATTTCCACAAAGCTCAACTGGAGGCAGGGGAACATCTCAACTAAAAACTGAGATATCATGTCCTCTTGGAAATCCTGAGGCAGCCGTTTGATTGGACGTGAGCAGCGGCCGACTCAGGAGGTGTGACGGGCGGGGGGCTGATACGCTGTCGCAGCCTTTTCTAGAAAACTTCACATATGGATCTTTTTTTAACACCTTCGAGCAAAAATAAGGAATCTAAACGTGAAACGGCCCAGAAGCCAATGTCAGTTTGATAAAGAAGACATTTGCCTTGTGGTTCAGTGGCATTCGATGTCCTGACAGTCTTTGTATCACAGTTTTGACGTATATTTTGTGCCGACATGAAAACATTTATGATGCAGGAAGAGATTCTTGAGATACAGTTGTTTAAGCTTACTAATTTCCCTTAACTGTAAAATATCCTGCCTCTGTTACATATCTTTGTCACAAGTGTTTGATGACCACATTTGATGGATCATTGCAGAAATTAAGGGATTATCGGCCGATAAATCAAGTATCAGTCGGGCTCCACTGTAAATATTCACCAGATTTTCAAGCAAAAACAGTGAAATATTCTCTGATTCCAGCTTCTGTAATGAGACAATTTCACACCTGTCTTTGTTATTTGTGGTATCAAACTGAATATTTGAATTATTTCCGCTATTTTTTAATCTTTTGTAGACTTAAATATCAAAAAAGGAAACCTAATAATGAGGAGGAAGCACCGACTGCAGCCTTAAATCACTTGTACTGTAGATTGTTGTATTTTCTAAGGTGAAGTCTTTGAATACCTTATTTTTTTTAAGTTCTGATATTATGTTCATTTTCAGGTTCATCATTTCATTTTGGGTTACTAGAAAAATCTTTACATACTTGAATCTTTAAAAAAACACACTCTGTTTCTCATGTTGTCCCCTCCTGCAGCACCTCTATTCACCCTCTGTCTGAACGCTCCTGTCTCTTTAAGACCCTCCCACTGAAAGGCCCACTCTGCTCTGATTGGTCAGCTCTCACAGACCTGAGCATGCACGGTGCCTGTTACACTGTTGGTGTTTTTGCAACCTCAGATATGCCGGGGGGGGCGGAGACTGAGCAGTTGTGACATCACAATGTTACGGAAGTCCCGACGGCTCGTTTAAAGGCACAGTTTCTGAATCGGGGCGGCACGCACTTCCACGTGGATCGAGCGTTTTGATACGTAAACAGTATTTACGAAGCATCACCTGCTTTATAATCAACAAGGAAATTAAATCCAACTTTCCACAATATGGCACCTTTACATTATTGATTAGTTATCAGTATCAGATGAACATTTTATGTCCAAACTCCAGATGTTTTTATTCTTTAAATTGTGCTAACAACCGCGATAACGACGGCTCTACGCATGAACCTGAAGACGCAACACGAATATCTTGACCCAAATAAGCTAATAACGCAGATCCGAGCTGCAGCCTGAGACTCGACGCTCTCCTCCTGATCCATTTTTCCTTCGCTTCTCCTGAACCAGACGCAGCTGAGCCGAGCAGACGGCCTCACAACATGTCTGAATCACTGTCTGTTTTTCTGTTTTTCTTTCTCGTCTTTTTTTTCTCTCTCTCACCGGCTGCCCGTTTTCTGAACGACTCGCATGCCAACACACACACTCCCACACACACACACACACACACACACAGGCAGCCCATCTCCCCGTATCTTTATGTGAGGATAACCTAAACCCTGCGATCTTGACAGCGCTCATTCCCGAACGCCGGGCTGAACCGTAACCGCTGCGTGCCTTCGTGCTGAATCCCTTCACCCACTGTTCCCCGTTTGAGGTTTACATGTAAAAACAAGCCAGCGGAAATCAATTAAAACCGCTTTCTGTGGCAGACCGTGAGCCTGAAACCATAGCTTGTGTGAGAAATGCTCTCAAGACTTATGACTCAGAAACTCTGAGCGAAGAGAGCAACGTTGAACTGTGATTTTTGAATGTTAAATGCAGTGAAGTGTTGGAAAATAAGGACCACTGTTACCCTCTTGCATGCAAACAGAGGTAGCAGGAACGACTTTTTTTACTCCTGATACCAATTCCGATACTTAAATTTAGGGTGTCTGCAGATACAGAATACAAATCCAGTACATCCTCTGTTTTCTCAAATGTAAAAGTCTGCAGACCTCCAGGCTTGAAATTACAAAAAAAAAAGACAAAATTGATGTAATCGACACACAGAAGAAGCCAAATTTGACCTGTTTGTTACTCTACAGGAACACATGCATGTTTTTCATGAGTCAGTCCACTAGAGGGAGGCAGAGAGCCACAGAAATCTTCATTAGAGTTCACTTGATGTGATGAAAAGCAACTAATAACTCCTGTCATCATCTTGGCACATGATATGTGTAGGTGAAAGTACATAGTAAAGGATGCAGAGCGTAAAAGAAACAGCAGATATTATTCACTGGTTTTCATTTTTTGCAGTTTGACTGTGTAGTTTTTGTTTTTTTGACTCTCGGGCTCTTTCTTCTTGACTCGTATCGTGTCTGAACTCCTTTCGGTGAAAAAAACAAATGATTAATTACCAAAAAATCAGTTCATTGTTGGTCTTTCGTTGACACCAGACTGATCCGTTCATCGGAGATCGGTTCGAGTCGTGTCAGTTTAAGTGGATAACCTTGTGATGGAAAACAAAAAAGCTGAGCGCTGACTCACGTCCTTCACTGAGGGCTTAGATTCCCTCCTGTGGGACTTTTTTTTAATTACAGTGCAAGACTTTTGTTTCGTCCCTTTTCTGTCTTTTCAGTCGATCTCCTCTTCCAGCTGCTCACACATGATCTCACAAAGAGACGATCGACCCGTTTGATGTGTTCTGTTCCGTCCTTTTTCCATCCCACTCCAACAGTATGTTATTGTCATTAGCTAACGCGTCAGAACTGTTTTCCACTCGGCAAGTCTGGGAAGTAGGTGGGCTGCGAGCAGTTTAACAATATTATTATGTGTTTTCAGTCGCTGTATCTTTTTCCCCCTTTAGTTTCTGTCGCCTCGCTCTTCTGTCCAGTGTATGTGACCGTCTCTCGTCTGTCCTCCCTCCTACAGACCATGGCGGAGTACACCTCTCTGCTCAGCGACCTGTCTGAAAACATCACCAACGAAGACTTGGAGCAGCTCAAGTCGGCCTGCAAGGAGGACATCCCCGAGGACCAGAGCAACAACATCACCTCCTCCAAGGAGTGGTTCAGCTACCTGGAGAAGAACGACAAGCTGGCCCAAGGTGAGGCATCAGATCGCCAAGTCGGTCGCAGTCTAACCAAAAAAACGTCTTTAACATGACACGTCTGATGTAAAACTCCCTGTGAACAACGCCGCTAACGACACCTCTCGCGCAGATAACCTGTCGTACATCGAGCACATCTTCGAGATCTCGCGGCGACCGGACCTGCTGACGAGGGTGATCGAGTACCGCACCACCGTGCTGAAGATCTCCGAGGACGACGAGATCGACACCAAGCTCACGCGCATCCCCTCAGCCAAGAAATACAAAGGTAACAGCGCTCGACAGGACATGGAGACAAAGTGTTTAATGTATGTGTCCTAGAATATCAAGCTAATTTGATCCTGGTTCTGATCGGCTGCCTGGTCTGCAAAATCCGGTCAAGTGCTGCCCTCTAGTGGCCGAACAGAAAACTGCGTTAACATCCTCTCATTCTGAAGGAGTCAGAGGATGATTGAGGTGGAGGAGAGGCTTTTCTTTTGTGAGTTACTGGATAATTTAACTTATTTAGGACAAAAATATCAACTTTTGAGAGTTAAAATAGGTCCAAAAAAATAAATACCATCTGATTTCAATATTTGGCCGATTTATTTCCTCCTTTGTTCCTTTGTTCTCATTCTGCCCCTGTCCTTTCTCATGAAGTGCATTTTTAAAGCCTGAATCTTCACATAAGCTCACACGATATACACTTTTAAGATATAATTTTAAAAAGCAAAATAATCAGTATGTCATGTTGCCGAGAATAGTTCTTCTTCCCTCCTCTCTCCGGCTGTTTGCTGCCGTTATTAACCTCATTTCTTTTTTGTAGCTCGGCTCAGTTCACAGGGGAAATTCAGCTCGCAGCTAGGTCGAGTCAAAACAACATTAAAACACGGTCGCAATGGCCAATAAAAGACAAAAAAGCTTAAATTCCTCTACTATTAAAAATGATTAAATGTTTGTTTGGCTCCGTTCTGTTCGGGAGGCATCATCTTTATGACATGTTTCCCTGAAGAACTCTTTATTGATAGTTTCTTTTGTTTTTTCTGTTTCGTCCTCTGAATTTCTCTTGTTTTATTTATCTCCTGGTGCGGTTTTACCTTTTTGTTTTATCTATTAAATCGATTCTCAATCCGAAGGTCATAAGTTGAAAGCACACTACATCAGAAGATTCTGACTTCTAGTCATTTTACTGTCAGTAATATCCTCACAGCTGTATTATTTGAAACTTTGGTTTAAAATGAATGTACAGTAGATTTTTCCACACAAAAAAATATGTTATATGTCAAATTTCATCCATACAAATCGTCTCAAAGTCTGAAAATGCTTTAAATTCAGTCAAACAAATAAAACAGAGTAGAAAGTAATAATAATGATAATAATAATGATATG
Organism: Lagodon rhomboides; assembly: GCA_039737535.1. Lineage (NCBI taxonomy): Eukaryota > Metazoa > Chordata > Actinopteri > Spariformes > Sparidae > Lagodon > Lagodon rhomboides. The sequence continues at coordinate 18,494,355 of CM077806.1, forward strand.
TTTGTATTATTACCTCATTAATATTGTTAAAACTAGAATTCTGAGTTTGAGCCAAAGATGCTAAAATTGGTGTGATGCCACTCTCCTTACGTTTTCTCTCTGTCTCTCTCTCTTTTCCAACCCCTCCCCCTCCTACAAGACATCATCCGCCAGCCCTCTGAAGATGAGATCATCAAGTTGGCCCCTCCCCCTAAAAAAGTCTGAGGTCACGGCCCCGGGCCCCGATCTTTGCATCTTGATTTCTCCACTCCCGGCACTCCAATCAACCGACCAACCGTTTCCGACCGACCCCATCACTCGCCCACCTCCCCCCATCCACACCCGCCGCACACACACACACAACCAGCCACGCCACCCTCCGTGACACAGAGCGCCACGCCAGGCCGGCCACCTTTACAGAGCAACCAATCAGATCGTAGCGATGCAGCCTCTTCTTGAGCTGAGGGAGACGGGGGAATGAAAGAAAAAAAAAAAAGACATTAGAAGAAGAAATCTGGAGACGGACGGGCGGAGTCAGAGAGCCAAAGTCTACCCTCGATTCAAACGCTGAGTGGGTCAGTTCAGAACGAGTATAATCTGTAAACACTGTTCAATCTGTGATGCTGTGTTTATGCAACCGTGTGTGTGTGTCTGTGCGTGTGTGTCAGTTCAATTTATTCCAGTTTAACCATCAACACCCAGTGAGACAACGACGAACCCAAGCCTTCAGAAGTTAACAACACAGCGAGACAGCAAAGTTTAAATGTCAGAAAGCCGATAGTCAACCAGAGAAACAATGAAGCTGTGTACGTATCATATGTACGGTGAGACATAACTATAGATAACAAGATTCAAAAGTGCTCAATTGTTTTTGCTAATTCGCCTTAAATATGCAAAAGCAGCCAAACTGTCAGAATTGATCGACTGACGGCTTCAATCCTGAACTAAAACAGGTCAATACAAAAGTTAACGTGATCAAAAAAACAAACCCGCAGCTTAACGTGACGCTTAGAAGCTAAAAACTCCAGACTCTGTGAGGACGATCGTTTCAGTGTGTAGCTGCGTTAATGGTTCAGTTGTGTTCAGGCGTACGTCGACATTTTGGGAAACGACACACTTTTTGCCGCGATGTAAAGATCAATACCACATTCATGTCTGTCTTTTACCAATGAAGCCACCAGAAGGTTAGCTTAGCTTAGCATAAAGTCCAGAAGCATGGAGAAGAAGCTAGCTTAGCTTATTAATTTTGTTACATTAGGACAGAGCCAGGCCAGCAATTTCACTAAATTTCCAGTCTTTGTGCTAAGCTAAGCTAAGCTAAGCTAGCCACTTCATATTTTCCGTACAAACATGAGGGTGGTGTCGATCTTCTCATCTAAGTTTCAGCAAAAAAGGCAAATTAAAGGATTTCCAAAATTGTCAGACTGTTCCTTTTAAAGCCTGTACAGTTCATTTAACAACAATCCAGTCATAATGTTAGCATCCCTTTGCCTCTTTTGGCGACATCGCCACAGAGTGGCTGTATTTTAAAAAAGAAACTTTAAGTCAAACGTAAAGGACGAGACAGCTTGAGGTTCTGTATGCATTCCCTTTACTCCTACGCAGAAAATCATGTCACGTTTTATGAGCAGAAAATAATAAAAGTTGAATATTTTAGAAGATATTTAAAGTTGATTTTCATAGGAAAAGCCAATATTTGCCTTTAGCTAAAGAGTCATAGCAAGAGTTATTTAGAGAAAATATCTAGATGGGAAAGTTAAAGCAATTATTTCTATTTCTATACAATCGATGTTCCCTGTCCGTGCGTTCTCTTTTCATCAGGGGAACCCGTTAGCATGAAAGTCCGTTGTGTCAGCTGGCTAGAGATGTAAATATACAAATAATATATTACAAGAAGAGATAGCAGAAATAATATATTGACCCGCAGTGTGTAGTCCACAGAGGAGGACGCTGTGGCTCTAGCAGCAAAAACTTTCCACCCAAACGTTCAGTTTCACCACGTCTGGTTTTGTGACTTTCACCCTAATTTTACCTAATCGGAAACGATTCTGTGTCTTAACGAGCGCTAAAAGTACACCTGCCTTGGACTCGAGCATGTCGGATATTGTATTTACTGTGAGGCGAACGCTAAATTTTTCTTTTCACCCCCCACGTTGTCGCCATTTCATTTGTCGCACCCAAAATAAACTGACCAGCTTGTGATTTGTCTGAAAGAGGACAAACTGAGGCCTCTGGAGATAAAATAAAAAAAATACATGTAGAGATGGAAGTGAAAGAAAGGAAATCTTAAAGAAAGAAAAACATGGCATGTGATAATAAAACATGTCCTTTTAATACACTGTACATAAAGTCGATTGTTACAAAGATCTCTAATGAACACGACGGCTCATAACCCGCTGACTATGCCATTCCCGCCATGCACAAACATAATAGCTAGCAAGACTGTTGAAAACTAAACTATAATAACTGCTCTTTCGAACACTGTGTCTCTTTTTCTCCCCGCGTTGAAGCCTTAGCGGACTCTTTGTGTTCACCCCCCGACGTGTTTTTTTCAGAACTGTGAGGGATTTGTGTGTGCGTGGAGCGCAGGCCGACGCCGGCGCGCACGCTCGAGTTAATCAAAAAAAAAAAAAAACGGCTCTCGCTTTTTCAAGAGAGCGACGCTACTTTTACTCTGAAAATTTGCTAAGGACTTCAGCGTTTGGTGTGTACAGAATGTCTGTGGGTCTATTTCTGCCCCCCACCCCCCTCCATCTTTGTTGATTTTTAAAGCTGTAGGATGACAAAAACATAAAAAAAAAAAAAGACGAACCGACGTCATAAAAATCTATCAGTGTATGACTAGTCTTTTCTCCCTCACCGCCTCACCCCAAACCCTGTGCCAACGACCAAGACTTTTATTTTTCGATCGCAGTTCCTGTGATCTGTTATATATATTTTTCTTCTTTTGTATTGCTCGCCGTATATTGTAGTGTTGGACTGATTTGTATCCTATGCATTAATGTCTGTAGGAAAACTCTGCACTGTAACATATCCTCCCAGCGAACCACTCGATCTAAACAACTGAACTCTTTAATCGTGACACGTCGAGGCTGTTCGATAGGATCCCCGAGAGGAATTGGAAAAGCGCGCATTGTCGGGAAAGAAAAAACAAATGCTTGTTATTCAATATTCATTGTTAGACCAACTATACTGTTTAATTCTCAGTCTACTACTTTGCAGGAAACGTCTTAAAGTAACATTCAGTAGTCCTTTAACGCCTGCGTTTGTATAGCGAGGTTTGATACTTTACAAACACTGGACATGTTTCTTTGCATTAAACATCCAGTTAATCTCGGCCAGATTGATCTTTTTTATAGTATTGTTTAAGGAATAATCCACCTGTGAACACTTTGACACTGTTATAGGCTGTACTTTGATTTGAAACTTTTAGCAATTCAGCACTGGGAATTTAAGAGTCGGTCAATTTGGCGCACTCAGGATGAAATATAATCAATTTGGTGATTCCCCCTACATTTCATCTAATAGTTACATTACATTTTAAGACCAAATAGGCCTCCCTGCAACGCTAATGACAGCCTCAGCTATACCTTGTTTTACTTAGCAACTGTTTTGCACGCTAACAAGGTAAACTAAAGTGGTAAAAATAACGCCACGATTGTAGATATTAGCATTATATCATAGTTGTTGTGAGAATGTTAGCATGCTGTTGTAAGCTAACATGCTAAACTAAGCAGGTGAGCATGGTAAACATTACACAACAATTCCAAACGTAAGCATCTTAGCATTGTCGTTGTGAGAATGTTAGCATGCTGGTGTAAGCTAACATGCTAAACTAAGAGCAACATTAGGCTGTACCATGATACGCATTTTAGCATAGTAATTGTGAGAATGTTAGCTAACAGGCTAAGCTAAGAGGATGAACATGCTAAACAATACACGATGATACATACACATTTTAGCATAGTCATTGTGAGAATGTTAGCATGCTGTTGTTAGCTAATATTTTAATCTCAGAGGATGAACATGGTAAACATTTCACCATGAGTCCAAACATCAGCATGCTAGCATTGTCATCGTGAGAACATTAGCATGCCGACGCTAGCATTTAGCTCAAAGCAGATATTTCTAACGTTTTTGTTTTATTCTTCCACAAGATCAATCGTCAAGTTTTTTTTAATTTAGGATTGATAATATTTAACAGTGTCAGAGTATTTCTGGGTGGGTTTTACCGTCAGCGTCCAGACTAGCCCTCGCTAGGCCTGACCCCGAGTGAAGCGGTAGCTGCCCTCCTTTAGCTTGAGCCTGGTGAACACAAAGTGGGACCACTGTATTTGTCACAGAGCTGAATCGAGAGCCTTTTGTCAGGCAGAGGGAGGCAGTCGCACTTACTGCTATGACCTGTGGGAAACGGTCTCTCCTAGTGTTAATATGGATGTGGTTACTGGCTGTAAATGTCTGATGGCCACGCAGCATTTTCAGTGAGGAGCTCTGGTGATTTTTCAAACCAAAAGGCCGTTTTTTTTCTTTCCAGATCTAAGCATGTGTTTCCATTATTATACAAAAATATCAGCAAGGGAGGTTTCGGGCCATTGTGTTTTATTTTTAATTTTCCTTCTCGTTTTATTTGAAGTGCTTTTGGAATAGCAGCTTGTGAATTTAGATGTATGTGACCAAGTGACTTTTTTTTCTTTTTTTCTCTTGCTCTCAGAATTTCAGTAGGCAATGGATTTATGTTAGCAATCGTGTGGTAGTTTGTCAGTAGTTTGTCCATGCAATATCCGTAAACATCAAAAAAGAAAAAAATCCAATGATGTGATGCTATAGATGCTATAGATGCTCCCGCAGCAGTTTCCTGTTAGAAGTTCAGTCACTGGAGTGTTAAAATCTCTGTCAGTGTCGAAATGTGGCTGTGCCGCAACATTCCCACTTTTTATTTAATTTTTTTTTATGTTTTGAAACCCACTTCCTGTTTCCTACTCATCAAGAGTCGAGCCCCATTCATGTCATCATGGTTAGCGTGGCACAGCCCTCCTGAGTTCATCAGCCAGGCAGATTATATGTTCGGCATTGCTTAGCTTTCTCCATCGGTAGCCAATCGGCACATAATATATCAACATATCAGTCACAGATGATGTCAGATTTGGTTTTTCCATGTACCAAGTACATATCAACTTAAAGTAAATGCTGCAAAAGTATAAACCTACTAAAGTATATTTGTATTTATAACCAATACATGAGTATAAATGAAGTAGGTAAAAAAAAAAGAGGCTGATATTGTGTGAAGGTATTCAGCATGTATTGCTAACAGTCAATTAAAAATCAAACAAGAGTATCATTTTCCCTTAAGGATAAGACTGTATTTTGTTTTTTGTTTTTTCTTGTTTTTGCATTTTATTAGGTTGTAAATATGTATTTTGAATGTGTATCACTGTGTTTGTTTTGAAATTGATTAATTTATTTAATGCTTATATATTGTTGTTTTTACGTATCCGGGTTTTGTTTTACTAACTGGAAACAAATCAAGGGGTTGAAAAACGTGTTGCGTATCTAATGTTAAGCAGACCATGCATCGAATCTTTTTCTAATTCATGTTATTCTCTTCATTTACGTTTTGCTGTTTCAGCTTTGGGTGATGATTTTACGGGGGGGAAAGTGATATTCATTTCATTGTATTTACTGATATGTAACATATTATGTTTTACTGTGTTGTATTTGATCAGACGTGTCGTGGTCACTGCTTGTAAACTGATTTTCATTCAGAGAGTTTCCAAATCATGACAAAAGACAAAAGCAGTCACAAAGTCATAATCTGCCATTTTGTTCGTATGAGACATGTTGTCACTTGCGCATTGCACCAAGGGCGGGAAATTTAAAAAAAAAGTATGGCGTCTTAAAATGTTGGGCGAGGCGCATGTAGAAAGTTTGAGAAATGTTGACGACTGATTTGTAGATTGTAGTTTCATTACAATAATTGAAAAGAAAACAGGTTTTAGTTTCATCTCATTTCAGTTTGTTTTAGTACCACCAGTGTTTTCATTAAAATTATTTAAAAAAGATAATCCATTTAGTCGCTAATAAAACCGGCATTTGACAACCCTCATCTGAACAATGAGCAGTCACTCTAGTTTTGTATGGTTTTGTAATGGTGTTCAATATTAAATAAATGAGTAATTATGAATTAGCTACATTAATAAATTGTGTAAAATATCCCATTGAACGACTAGCTAGCTGGCTAAATGTGGTAGCAGTTGTTGGGCTTGCTAGTTTAAGAAATAGAAATTAACTCATTGTTGATATCAAAATAAGTTTGATGAAATTACACGCAATAATCATGAAGTTGTGTAAAATAAAAAAAAAATCAATCGAAAAATTGTTGATAAGCAAACAAGCTCAACTACTGCTACCAAATTTAATTAGCCCAATACATAAACACTGTAAATAACCTTTTATATAGCTTAACAAGGCTGCAAATGCTACCTATCTTGCCAGCTAACTAGCTAAAAGAGTGAGTACTCTAGCCAGCAGGTGGGAGCTAATACTGCTAAACAACACAGCATAGTTAGTTAGCTGGCTAGCTAGGTAGCCCGTGTCTCCCTGTTTAGCTAACTAAAAGAAGAGGTTAGTTACTGTGTCTGCACTGTGTTTATTTACAGCGACGACGTCTAGCAAAAAATAGAAATAAACTTGTTAATGTGACGAAAAGGTTGATGAAATAAGATTTAATCATGACGTTGTGTAAAATAATCAGGTGCTTAACATCAACTGAACAATTGTTGTTAAGCAAACAAGCTTGTGCTAGAAGAGTGGTCAGTCTAGCCAGCAGGCGCTAGCTAATACTGCTAAACGACTCAGCATAGTTAGTTAGCCAACTAGCTAGGTAGACTGCGTGGCCTTGTAAAGCTAACTAAACAGAGGGTTTGTTACTGTTCACTTTGTTTATTTACAGCTACAACTTTTAGTAAGTTGCTGCGTTTCTTTTTGTTCTAGCGAACACAAGCTAACTGGCTAAATGTGGTAGCAGCTGTCAAGCTCGCTAGCTTAGGAGGCCTGTGATCATGAAAGAGAAATGGACTTGTAGAAGAAAAGAAGCTGTTATTTATATAATAATCATGAAGTTGAATTTAAATTAATTCGTCACGATTTATTGGTTAATTTATATATTTTACACAATGTAGGCCTATTCTTGATCAGGCTATATTTAATAATGTAGGCCTGCTGTTTATCTATTCAATACTGAACACTTGAGGCTCCATAGTTTTATTAGCTAGTTTCATGTTTAAAGTGAGGTATAGGCGAGTGGTTAAAGGGCGCATGGATGAAGTGATATCAGTGCTGGGTAGACTAGTGTAAGTAGTAAGGAATAGCTTTGGGGGTTGTAGCTGTTAAAGATGAGAAGCAGAGGTGTGAGCCGAGAGAGGCGAGTCGGGAAAACATCTCTGACGTGTCCGTAAAAGACATCACACCTCTGCATCGAGTTCGTGTCCTTTTGAATGTGGCAGGTATTGCACAAGAATGCTGTACAATGGTGTGATGTAGTAAATGGTGATTAAGGTGATTATGTGAGAAATGCTGAATGTCTGGTCAGTGACGTCGGATGAAGTTGTGCAGCAGTGTTTTTAATTGTTACCTTTGCACCTTGTCAACCGTCACAAGAGGAGTGTGTCACATTAAGTTCCTGAATAAATGTGCACAGGCTTTTTAACCACACCTACTGACAAACAGACAAAAGTTGTTTTTTTTCTTTTTTTCTTTTGATGAATAAAGTTTACATTTCATGCTCAACAACAGCGAGCTTTCGCATTGTAGGTAAAAAAACAAAAAAGAAGTGCCAACTTGATTCGGTTGCAAGCTGCTGGGGTGGATGGACTTGAAATCATGCTTGACGTTTGCGACGTTTTTTGATGTTAGTGAACAATCTTTAATTTTTAAATGGTCACATTAATGTTTGTGGCTTGATCAGAGATTGACGTGTGTGCGTTGTGCAGTAGAGGACAATAGAGGACATTTTGAGGCGTTGTGTTTTCAATACTAATCCGATCATTATAACTGGAGGTAAAACATTCCTGAGGTGTGGTTTAGGTTTTATAGGCAATTATCTAACAATGTGACTCATCGTGAAGGAGTTGTAGGGTTAGAGGAGGTTAGCAAGGACTTGAAAAGACTTCATTTTCAGCTGCAGACCTGACTTATGACAGCTGTGTTCCATGCAGATGGGCAGCATTCAGAACAAGCTTGCAGAACATCAGCAAACGTCAACATTTAACTATGACTAGAGTTTAATTCGTAAGCACTGAGATTTGTGTCACTGCCTCGAGAGTGACACAGTGGGATGTGATTCTGTAATGTGCTTTATTACGGTGTAGCAAGTGACAGGTGTGTTTGTTGTCACAGAGTCAATCCAGTCGCTCATATAAGTCAAGACTTATCGCTCTTAAAAACGTGTTTATTAGTTAATGTGCACACAGCTGAATTTGGTTCGGGATAACGAAATGATCCAGCTCTCTCCCGGCGACAATAAAACTGACATGGTTTTGGAGGGTGTGACACTGTGCTTAACAATGCAGAGAAGAGTGTCATCGATCCATCTTCACATTATCGCGTACAGCTCTTAACACAACCCTGTTGGATCCAATGGGCTCAATGCTGTTAGAAACTTTTGCTAAGGTTTTTTCCTCTCATGGGGCAAGAAGTACTTCAGGATTTATTTTGCAATGACTGCAACAAAATATGATATGAGGTATTATTCAAACAAATATGAAGGTGTGGCTTTTTGTCATGATTTAAATGAGACTGAACTGAAATTATGCCATTTTGTCATTGTGCTAAAATGAATATAAATATTATATATTAAAATATATTTGCTAACCTAGACTGTGTTTCCTGGTGTTGTTTTCTTCCAGAGATGCATGAGAGGTTACAAAAACCATAGATGACATACGCTGTTCATTTGGACAGGTGAATCGTACCTAAGTGACTTTAGTACTGTACTGACAAATTCGAGATACTTGCACTTCACCTGATCATTTTCTTTTGCAGAGGGAAATATTTTACTCAATACTACACTACAATTTCTTATAACATTTTTACGACATTTACTTGAGAGCTGCTTTGGTCCAATAAGTGCCTGAACATTTAAGATAGCAGATTTCTTTAATGACAGCTCATTTGAGCAGATAGGGGCTTCTATGCCCACCCTAGAGCCTACAACAGCCAATGAGTGATCGTCTAGAAAAGTGACCCATTCTCTCTTCTTTCTCTTGAGCAACTTAAATACCAGCGTCTGGATGATTGATGCATCATACAGCCAATGAGATTTAAAATCCAGCAATATTTTATCAGTTTTTAAAGCCATGAACTAGGAAATTATGCAATTTTATATTGTTTAATGTGTTTTGCTCTTTGGATAAGCTGTTGCTGAGAGACGTTAGTCAGACTTTCCCTCTCTTATCTGTCAGACAAGGGAGGAGGCCGAATAAAGTCATCTGCATACCTGTGGCAGGACAAAAGCTTAATGAGTGCCTAACAGAGCCAAGTGACTTTGTGTAAAGAGAAAAGAGGATGGGACCCAGAACAGAACCCTGAGGGACCCCTCTGGACACAGATTTTCTCTAAATGTCCTGATAAGTGCGGCATTTTGGAAATAAATAACAGAAGCTAGAGGGGTCTGTAATTCTTTGCATCAGCAGGGTTGAATGTCGGTTTCTTTGAAAGAGGGTTCATTCTAATTACTTTGAGAGTTTTGGAAAACGTTTTGAAATAAGTATTGATGAAAGAAAAGAAGTCAGGAGCAATGGACAGAAACAGGTGAGAGGGGATATGGTCGAGAGGTCAGATGGTTTCCTCCATTGGGTATACTGTAGGGGTATTAAGAGAGGTTTTTAATGCAGGACATTTACTTGAAATGGGAGTGTTTTCACAATGAGGATCTAAATATTTCCTTTGTCAAACTGTTGACACAGTAAGTCACATGTCCATTTATCCAACTGTCACTCAAGTATCTACACAAAGTCCTGCATCAACAACAGAGATTTAATCCAACTCTGGTGAAACTTCACAAACAGGTTTTAAGTAACCATGCAAATCAACTCATAGCCCTTTGTGTTTCCTTGAAAAGGATTAAGGAAGGACAATATGTTTATGGTTTGATGTGGAAACTGCTTTGTTTGTTGATATCATGAGGCATATTTGGTTTTTCACTCTGCCATTTAATGGATGTCTTTGAAAGTATTTGCAGTGAAATTCTACTACTCTACATTTTACCATTCTCAAGTCTGCATCAAGCCCTTTATATCTTTGATTCACTGAGTCACTCTAGTGCATCACATCGGTCAAGGCTGACTTGATCGTTTAGATTTATGGCTGAGATAATGAACTGACGTGTTTTTGGAGGGTGTGGCACTGTTCTGAACAATGCAGTGGGGAGGAATGAGGAGTAAATGTCTCCGGAGGTTTCGTCGTGAGGATAAAACGAAACTGAAAATGCACTCACCCCCTTTGCATTTCCAGTAAAACAAAACTACTGCAACATCGAATCATAACATTGTTTGGCAATCACAGTATCTTCCTGTGATAACACCCACATACCTTGGGTGGGGCATGAAGGTATATTAACTCCTGTGCTTCTCTGGTTAAAGTACACACTGAATTTACTTGTCAAGACTTCAGAGACTTCATCATATGGAAAAAGGTAAGAGAAATTGAATATCCCTGAATGGATCTGCAAGCATGTGGAAGTTTTAGTTAGACTAATGAGACTAGAAATATACATTCTATTGTAATGTTTTGTAATTATATGCCTTTGTGCCAAGATATAGATTTACATTAATTATTAATTAGCAGCAAATATCAGTGTGTTGCAGATTTGGAAAGAGTAGCTAAAAAACTGAACTACAGCAAAAACAACAGCTCAAGTTGAAGTTAAATTAGTATATTTATATTTATTATATCTATATTTTATATGTATTTAATATTTGAGTTGGAATACAAAAGTATATACTGAAAAAGTTACTTGAGTGAGTAACTCAACTTACTGCCTCTTCTGAACTGGATCTGACTGAAATTATTTCAACAACAGATGGTCTTCCTTCAGTAAAGTTAAAGAAGTGAATGTACACCTGTATTTATTCATGATGAAATGACAAGTCGTCATCTCCCGATTAGATGATCTGCCCACACACACATTAATAATTTGGAGATGCATCAAATGCTTGTTGTCTTCTACATTATGTTACGATTTGTCAATAAATCTTAAAATCAGATGTGGTCAGGCACAAGAGCAGAAAGGGGGCAAGATACAGATTTTTAATTGGCGCAGCATAAACTGATCGGTTTTGTATACAAAATCATAATCTGCATACATTCTGATTTTAAATCTGTGTTTACTATTGTTTCGTACAGTCCAAAGAATTCTCTTTGTATTGTATTTTACAGAAAACTGAAAGTGTGATGGCAAGTGGATTACCTCTGTCCACCGCTCAAAGTGGGGGTCATGAAGTCAGACATTCGCTCTC
>CM077806.1:18505946-18600947 GCA_039737535.1 Lagodon rhomboides
GTTGGATGTTCTCTATGCAAATCAGTTCGAAGGAGAATCTTTTGATCAAAGTTTTCTTAAGCAGACGGAAGAAGACTTCTACAGAGGGGCCCCACCCACATGGTTAAACTATTACATAAGTGAACAGTTGGTGTCAGATGGCACAGGAACTCCTTTTATCAAACGGGATGGATACAGTACACTTGTGGAACAAATTCACCAAAGGAGGAAACACCCTCTGATATCCACGGTTAAACTGTACCACCAGACAGGATGTGGGGGAACCACACTGGCTATGCAGGTGTTGTGGGACATGAGAAGAACCTTCAGGTGTGCCGTTTTAACAGGGTCATCGTCAGACATCACAAATGTAGCGAAGGAGGTGGTGCAACTTTTCACAATTGGCGGTCGAGGCCACCAGAACACTGTGCTGCTGTTACTGAATGATGATCAGATTCTGGAAAATCTGCAAGACAGCATTATGATGGAGATTGCTGAACAGAAGATACCTGTCACCGGTATGCCTGTAGTGATTTCGCTCAGCTGTGTTAGAAAGAATGCAGTTCTCCAGAGTGACCACGTCATCCTAAAAAAAGCACTTTCTGACCCAGAGAAGCAAAAATTCAATGAGAAGAAGGAGGAGCTCCGCAGAAGGTTCGGTAGTAAATGCGGACAATTCCATGGCTTCAACATATTGCAAACTAATTTCTCTCAAGATTACGTCAAACAAGCGTGCAAAGTAATCTGTCCTGTCCCAAGAGCAGAAAGACCAAAGAGGATCCAGCTTGTTGGCTTGCTATCCCTGCTGAATGCCTATGTACCAGGCTCATATCTCCTGGAGGATCAGTGCCTGGACTTATTCAAACATAAAGACTACAGATTTGGGGAACTTCCACTGGAGGACAGAATGAAGCCTTTCAGTCATCTCATCATCACCTTCCAACAAGATACAAGATCAGAAAAAAGAGTCCGCATGGCTCACCCAATGATAGCACAGTGTTGTACTGAACTGATGGCTGAGGCAGGTGTGACCAGAAGTGACACAGCAAGAAACTTCTTGAACCATATGTGCAGAGATGAGGTTCCACCATTTTTGCTTAGTTTTGTCAAAGACATGCTGACCAAAAGAGAAATGAAAATAAAGGAAAATAAAAAGAACCCAATCAACAATACAGAGATCACAGAAGAACCAGAAAGATTTTCTAGACTGATTGTAGATATTCAAAAGAAGGAGGGCAAAACTGAGAGTGCATCAGTGTTAAAGCTGGCGTCAAATACATTTGATCAGAGATCCATATTTTCCACAAGCACTTGCACGATTTTACTACATAGAACTTAAAGACTACAATCAAGCAGAATTTTGGGCAAACGATAGCAAAGCTAAGAGATTCCCAGAATTCATTCATTGCTGATACATTGGGGCAAGTCCATAAGAACCACTTGAAGAACACAGAGTCTCATGTCAGTCCAGAAGAAATTTTGCAACTGGCCACAAAGGCCATCGACGCTTTCGAAGATGAAGAGCGACTTGCTGAAAACGAACAAGGGACAGACATGAAAGAAGATGGCAAGACCAAAGTCACTCGTATTTTTAACACCAGTGGGCAGTTTGGTTACCTGCAGGTTTGCAACCTTGTGTATGACCGACTTGTCAGTCAGAACGAAACCTGGAGAGGAGTTCTCACAAAGACTGTGCCCATGGGCTCTGTCCTGGAATTACTCAGAGACAACAAACTCTTCAGATTTAATGATCTGATAAACAGCCTCAGAGATGAGGTTGAGAAAAATGTGACTTTTTCGATAAATATTTGACTTACTCGAAGCCTGACATGAAGAAAGATGATGCCACATACATACCTAGAGACACCTCAGACTGTTACAGGAAGTATGTTGGAGACTCGGCACCAAAACACGTCAAAGAAAAAGGGGCTGAATTCATCCAGAAACTCAAACAAAACCTGGCTGGCACTTCTGCTGGAGTACTCTCATGTCTTGACAGAGAATACACCGAATCAGAGCTTAAAGAAATAACCACATGGTGGGAAGAAATCTTTGTACTTAAATCAAATAAAACAGCTCTGATCAACTACATCTTCGCTCATATCATGTTAATAAATATGGGAATAATGTTTTCCTGTGGTTTCCCCAAGATTCTAGGTGCATTTAAACAGAAAATGCCCCCGAGCCCCAACGATGGGCCTGAGCTCCACATGTTAGCCCTCCTCTTGTACTGGCCTACTGACAGCAAAGGCAAATGTGACTTTGACCTTAGTGAATTAATTCATCGTATGCACTGCTCTTATGAAAATACATATAAGACATACTTTGGATCGAGGCACCTTCGCCCTCTGTTTTTCATTGGGAAAGGTGAAGACCTGAACAGAATTGTTCACAGAAAGGTTCTCGAGGGATTGTTTGAGAAAAATAAGGAACCAATGCAAAACTGGACCTACAACTGGAGTAATGAGAACATTTTCAAAGATCCCATGGTCCAAGATCGCCTTCTCAAAGTTGATGGGATGGTGCAAAACTACAGACTTTATGCAACTGTTGATGGCACAGTGATTCAGGTGGATGCGTACATGCGAAACAGCCTGTGGAAACCACGTCAAGTTTCCTTTTACCTTGGATTCACCATCAGAGGTCCTGTGGCTTTTGGCATCCAGACTGCAAAAACTGCAGAAAAAGGTAACATACTATAACCTTAGCTTAGTTAAATACCTACCTGGCAGTAAAGTCAAATATGGATTGTGACTTATGTCTAATGAACTCTAATGATTCAATAACGCCATTCTTTGTTTGACATTGTTCTGTTCTGTTCTGTAAAAAAGCAAAAATCTCAGAGACGGATACTTCTAAACCTTGGCAAATTAAACCAGAACTGTCTCCATGCACAGACACACCAGTACAGTAAGAATGAAAATATGTTTTACATAATGTGGGTGTACCAGCTGTTTAAACTTTACCAATGTGCTTTATCAAGGGCCTTCCGGAGCATGCTGTCTGAAAATGGCAAGTATTTGTTTGTTTGTTTTGTTATGTTTTGGAGTTTTGTTTCTATTGTTTGCTTGTATTTTATATGGATTTTTTTTTTTTAATTGCTGATTCAATAATCACAACTGTTTGTTGATGAATGATGTCTTCTGTGTCAGGACCCCAGTGATTGGACCAAACTTGAACCTGAAGTCAACACAGTGGATGAGGTTCATATCTACAGGTAAAGGTTACATCTTAAGTAAACAGAATGACACTCAGTAGAGTGCATACCTCAGCCAAGGCCCAACATCCTCCTTTTGTGCTTAGTCAGAGATACCAGCCACCCAAATATGTCTTTTTTTTTTCATTAAGATCCGTATATTGTCTTCTGATAATTTAACAAAAGAAAAAAAATGATTCTGGATTCATCCTATTATCCGGATACACATGAAAAATTATTTTTTTCTGGGCCAAGAACCATCCTCCAGCCAAGTTTTGTGTAAGTGCATTCTGTAGTGTTTTGTGTGTAGTTATGGTGCAGCTTGTTCCAATTCAAAACAAGACATTTTGTGTTAGTTCAGAATTTACTGTTTCTGAACTAACACAACACATTTTTTTAATGCAGACATTTGTTTCCACTTTTACAAAATAAGCCTCCAGTCTGATGCCGGTCACTTTGAGTGCAGCGTCTCTTCCCTGCGCTGGGTTTGTAAGAAGAAGGTCAGCTTCAAATACCACTTCAGCTCATGGGATGAGCACAGGGAGAAGCCTTCATGCGTGGATTACATGCCAGCAGGACCACTACTGGACATCACAGTGACGACTGGAAAGATGGAGGAAGTGCATCTGCCACACTGGATAGGTAAGTCGACATACAAGTATGATGAATATTGTTTCTATGAATAAATAAATAAATTCAATCCTTTCTTCTCACTTAATACTGTAAGATTAGTTTTGTTTTTGTTCTGTCTTTTTCTTCAGATCACGACTCCACAATGTCAGACATGTTTGCAGTCCTACATGTGGATACCTCTGGAGATTTTTCTGTGGAAAAAGTGTCTCAAGTGACATCATCCCACGCCAAGTTATGCCAGCCAACATTCTCTCCAGCGGGGGTCATGATCCGGGTGAAACTGGGCTTCCAAGTCAAGGTTTACTATGAGGCATTAATATACAAGACGACAAAGGAATTCCTCACATTGCATGTTTACCTGGCGCCACCCGATCCTGTCATACAAGAGGTGTGTATTTAATTTTTTAAAATAATAAACACAAAATTAACAAATTCATTACAAAATTTTAAAAACACACATCAAAACCAGTATGGCTGCTATTGTGAGCTAACATTGTTTTCACAGAAAGTGGAGAAAAGGGAGAAATTGTTTGGATCAGTAATAATCCCCAAACCAAACCCAGACGAGTCTCTTCAAATGCTGGATCATTTCTTCCTCACAACAGACAAGGATACTGCTAAAATCATTCCAGAAGTAAGTATTTAATAGTTTTAATTATGGGGCTCAGTGTTAAAAAATATCGAAGATCAGAAAAATATATTTAAAATTAAAGTAAAACCTTGGTATGTTTGACCATTTATATTCTAACTTTGTGAATGTAGAGGTGTGGTTGTTACAATTCAAATTAACAACAAATTGTAAAGACCTGCCCTTTCACACAATATATTCTTCACAGAAATTAAAGCTCACATATGAGAGGAGGACACCAAATTTCTTTGAGGTGTTCCTCGGAAATGCAGATGGTGAGTTCGACCTGAGACTTGAAAGTGAGCAAAAGAAAAATAGCAGAAGGGACACAGTCTGGACCTGCACTATAAGAAAAGGTGAGTGTTTTCACAGCAGTTTTCAATTAATTCATGTGCACCCACCTTCTGTTAAATGTGTAACATGTAAGAATTGGCCACCTTTCAAATTCATACTCCAAACAAATAGGGGCAGCATATCACCAGAGTGGCCATTTACTGTCGTTGGCTAGTTAGCTCAGTTAACATGCAGTTAGCAGTAGCATCAGCCGACTCTGCCCGGACTGGGAGAATGTAGTGTCTTGTCACAACTTCTTATTCTTTAAAGCGATTACGATTAAGCCTGCACGATTAATCGTATTTTCATCGTCATCGCGATGTGAACGTGCGCGATAAACCCATCACAAAAGCTGGTCTGAAGTGCGATAAGTTTTGTTTACATCCGCCATGCTTTCATACTCAGCTAGCTGACATCTGGCCAATCAGATGCGGCCCTGAACACATGGGCAATGCATGCACACCGTTTAGCCAATCAGATGACGCCCAGCTCTGCTCACGTTCCTGCCTGAGAGTTAGTAGCCAGAGTAAACAGGATGGCGGAGGCAGGAGAGCAGAGCGGTGAAAATGCAGACGAAACGCTTGTGGCAAAAAGAAATAGCAGCTCCGCGGTTTGGAGATACTTTGGATTCAAGCCAGAAGACAATTTACAGACTCAGGTACTGTGGAGGACCTGCAGAACAGTTGTAGCAACGTCCAGAGGTAACACCACCAACCTCCGTCACCACCTGTTGCACCACCATAAAGAGCTGCACGAGCAATTTAAGGCCGGTCAGTCTCGAGCGCAAACGTCGAGCAGCAGTCAAGTAACGCGACCATCACTGCACCAACAGTAACATGGGTAAATTAATGTTATAAGGGTTTTGTTCACTAAAAGCAGGCTCAAAATATTTTTTTTCAATTTTTTTATTTAATTGTCATCAGCTATTAAGTGTTTAAGAGTACCTCACAGGAATCTATTAATGCAGAAAAATCTGAAAGACACAGGAACTGTATGCAAGCCCAAGACGGGGCGTTGAGCCCCATGACTCATCCGATCACTCTTCTTTGTTCGATTCCTCATTGAATTTCGCTGACACGGCTGTTTTCCATTATGACTATCTCCTTATCGGGGACTTGCTTTGAACTCTTTCTGGACTGATATGGCTGACGCTTGCTCATGAGGTGCTCATGGAATAACATACTTTTGTAGCAATCTATCATGATTTCATCACACATGACAAACACAGCCGTTATTATCAACCGATTATTACTTATTTTTACTATTATTCTACAGTTGATGTTGTTTACTATTGGACAATCACCCTCCAAAGTGGCTAGAGGCTAGCTGATTAGCATGCTAACTTGAATATATACAGTATCTCTGCATCACAACACATAAACATGTTTTACATACTCTAAAAGCTACTTTTTTTATATATTATTTTGCTAAATTTACTTTATTTAATTATTTTTATTTTTAATAATAAAAATGATAAAAAATAATGATAAAGATTCTTACAAACTGCACATTTAAGCTAAATATATACTCTTTTAGCAAAGAGGGTTAAGGGTGCAGAGAGAATTTAATGCAAAAAATCCATGAGCTGCATCCTTTAACTAATCAGCATTGTGACCTGTGTTTTATTTCAGGGGACTACAAGAATCAACTCTCTGATCATGAACAAGGTAAGAGATTCATTTTGCAAAAATAAATAATAGGATTGAGACGTTCATTTTTTTAACTAAAATTTTGGCTATGTTCCTACAAAATGCTCCTTTAACATACAGTATGATAACTTCCTACAGTTTACTGTGTGTTTGCTTTGTTTTTCATCTCACCACAGCCTCAGGTCAGCATTTCGTGGATCGCCATCGGACAGATCTGATTAACAGAGTGAGCGACACAGGACACATCCTGGAAAAACTCTTGGAAAGAGGTCTGATCTTAAAGGAGAAGTATGCTTACATGAGGGGTTTATCAACCACATACGACCAGATGAGGGAAATTATCAACTTAATGACAAAGGTCGGCCCAACAGGCAAAGACGCTCTCTATGAAATCCTTCAAAGGATGAGGAGTATGAGGCCTCTCATCTCTGAGCTTGAGGGATCTGAATAACGGAGTGAATCATAAAAGTAAAAAACTGTTGATTTGAACACAACATTAACATTTGACACTGAGATGAGAGGACAGCAGGAAGCTGACTGTATATTCTAACATTTTATTTAATCTGTAACTCTATAGAGGCTCCATTGAATACAAACAAATGTGGTCTAATCACCACAGAAAGATGAGACCTATAAGCAGCACACTGAGGGGAGAGGAGGGTAAACACCCCTTCATCCACCTGGATTTGCATGAATGTACTTTTCCTTCAGGATTTGTTTGACTCTTTAATATATTTTTTACTACTTTCATACTTTTTATTTTTTATTATCTCGTGATTAAGAGTTGGAGGTGGAGCAGAAGATGCTGGACCCAGTAAATGCCCAGCGTCCTGATAGCACTGCTCCAACAGCGAAGCACTTTTAGTAATGAAGTGGCTTCTGTCAGCTGATCCGACATCAGACGCCTCAAATGAAAAAAGAGACTTCTTTAAGGAAATTTAGCTCCTAAAACTTTTGTCTTTCGATCATTTATATTTTCAGGATTTTGTTTATGGATGTCTGAAGCGTTGACAGTACAAACGCTCCTTAAACTACTACAGCAGCGTATTCAGAGGAGAATTATTACAGTTTTTCTTATTGTTTTCTTCCATGTAAATATTCAGTTTTATATTAAGAGAGACGTGTCCAGCAAACACAATGAAATCATAAAGGACACACTTGAATACATTTTGAATCTTTTGTTTGAATGTTGTTTAAATTGTATTTTGATTTATCTTCCTCATTGTCAGAACTGTCAGAGCTCCATTTAAGGTATGAACGGATATTATAATATACAAACACACGACCGTGGATGTTTTACTGCATGTACTCGACTCAAAGCTTTGATATGTGTGTTAGGGAGGTCACTTTTGAACTAGTTACCCTGTTAAAAATAATATGTGACTATTGTACTTATTACTTTTTACATTTGATACACAAAAAATAGTAGTAATATGAAAACACAGTCTTTAAGATTATCTTTTTTTAGCACTCAATAAATGGCTACAGATCTGTACGATGATCATGGTTTTGAAATAAACTGGGTACATTTTGATCCTACATCACTTGTTTACATGAGCAATATTTCTTCAATCTGACCGACATCGTTCCGATTGAAGGTTTGTATGAGACGAGATTATTAGGGTCTGGTGTTGATATGCAACGATAAATTTAACCAGAACTGCAAAAACATGTTACATCGTGCACTCCTCTTCCTCGTTGGTACGTTTGTCGTCTGTGTTTGTGTTCAAAACAAACTCTCCACAGGAGATGAGTTCGCCCGAGAAGCCGCCATCTTTGGTAGGTGGAGAAACACACATCAATACGCACTGACGTCGAGACGGTGGCGGAGAGAACGCAGTCGAAAACAATCGGATTGTCGTTTACATGGGTAAGTTTCTTTATTTTGATCAGTTTCTGAAAAGTTTTAAACTCTTCCCCTCTGCAGTGCTTGATCCTTATTCTGATTGAGGTGTTTGTATGGAGCATTTTTATTCTGACAGGGTTTTTAATCCAACTATCATCTGAATGTTCGGCTCCTCGTGAACACACCTACTATTTTTCTTCCTTGTGACTCATTTTTACAGAAGAGGTTTACAGCCACTGTAAAAAAAATAATAAAATAAAGTAAATTGAGTTCTGACTTTTTCTCAGAATTCAAACTTCTACTCAGATTTTTTATTTTTTTCTTAGATTATGAATCATTTTTCAGTTTGAATTTTTTTTCTCAGATTTTAAACTTTTACTCCGAATTCAAATGTATTTATTTCTTCCTTTATTTATTTTTCAAATGTAAGTTTTTTTCCCCAGAATTTGAATTTTTGTTCAGAATTGAATTCCCGTCAAATCAATTCCTTCATAGATTAACTCATCATTGTCTTTGCATCTTCTTGGTGTCTTACTCTATCACAGGAACACATTGGTTACATTTCACTGCAGCAATGTGGAGAAATCTTACCTCAAAATCACCTCCTGACTTTTTCTCAGAATTTAAGTTTTTTGCTCAGAATTTTGTCTTCAATCTAAAAAAAAACTTTTCCTCAAAATTTTAATTTATTTCTCAGTTTGAATTTTTTACCCAGAATTCTGACTTCAATCTCAAATTCAAACTTATTTCTCAGAATTTGATTTTTTTTTTCATCTTTTCCCCAGAATTCTGTCTTTTTTCTAAACTGAAGTTTTAATTATTTTTTTTCTCAGAATTTGAATTTTTTTGTTTAGAACTTAACCTCAGAACTTTGACTTCATTCTCAGAATTCAAACTTTTTTCTCAGTTGGAAATTTTCAAATTCAAAGGTTTTGCTCAGAGTTCTGACTTTCTAAAAATCTGCATTTTGACTGAATTTAGAGAAAAAAATTCAAATTCTCAATTTCCACAAACAAACACGTGCACAGTATGTCCTTTGAAAAGGACCAGAACTGGGGCGGCTGTAGCTCAGTGGGTAGAGCGGATCGACTAGTGTTCAGGAGGTCACTGGTTCGAAGCCCGGCCACCCAGGAGCTGAGCTACATGTCAGGATCAAAATTCTGATTTTTAATTTCCACAAACAAACACATGCACAGTATGTCCTTTAAAAAGGACCAAAATTGGGGCGGCTGTAGCTCAGTGGGTAGAGCAGCTCGACTAGTGTTCAGGATGTCACTGGTTCGAATCCCGGCTCCCCGGGAGCCGAGCCACATGTCAGAGTATCCTTAAGCAAGATACTGAACCCCAGGAGTCACTGGCTTGAATCCCAGCTGCCCAGGAGTGGAGCTGAGCTGAGTATCCTTGGGCAAGATACTGAACCCCAAAACTGCTCCTGATGTGCAGTTGGCACCCTGCAGGGCAGCCTCCACCATCAGCAATGAGCTGGCAGGGTGTATCCTGCCTTCACCCTTAGATAACTGGGATAAGCTCCAGTAACCTCCCCACAACTGTCTGATAATGATTGAATGAAAGACAGAACAGTTGGGACATGTGCATTTATTTCAATGCAGATGATCACCTTTTACAGCATTCAGTTAAGGAATGGAATAAATATACACAATCAAAGAGTTATTTCTTGCTGAACATCTTTCATCCACAGGTCCTAATATTTCATCTGAGCGATGAGCCCCTCCATCTCTGGTCGGGCCTTGAAACGGGCCTGGAAATCAGCCTCGGTGTGCTGAGAGGAAAACAAGGGCAGGAGAGATTATTACTTTTAAAATAATCACAACACTTGACAGACTGCTGTTGTGAAGCCGTCGTTACGCTAACTCACCTCTGTCACGGACAGCTGAACTCCCTCCGGCTGATTCTTAAGAAGGACGTCCATGAAAACGGGGCACATCGCGGCGTTCAGAGTGCTCAGCTAGAAACACGGATACATAACACGGATCAATAGTCGGGTCTAAAAGTGCACCGAGTGATCGGGGCAAAAGCAGACTTATTTTTACCTGGACGACTCGCTCATGAGTCTTTAACATGGCGTCGACGTACATCTTGGTGCCTTGCTCCTGCATCAACATGACCTCCATGCTCTTGGTTGGTAAAGCGTAGCTGCGTGAGAAAGAAGCGATAAAAACATACAAGTACAGATATTTTCTCATCATCAACATCATATCCTGATAGGATTCTCTGGAGTGTAAGAACTTTGGAGTTTTGTCATGTGCTCTGAACATCCTCACCATTCGGACACTTTGATGCCGAGCCGGTTGCAGAAGTTGTGGATGTACTGGGAGTAGTGCTCCACCACTGTCATGTCGTAGCCCGACACTTTCACGTTCAGAGTCCCGTACGCTGTGTCCGTCGGTGCCAGGATCTTTTTCATCTGGTGTTTGTCTTTCTTTTTCTTTGGCTAAAATCACAAAAGAAATAAACTGAATTATTATTAAAACCAGTTAACACACACCACATGATATTATTATACTTACTCACGTATGACTTCTGGGCTCTTTATACTGGTTTTAGATTCTTACCGCTTCTCTCGGTAAAAAATGTCTCCACTTCCCGATCCCGTGTGTCGGCATGGATCTGTATTGTCTTTCATTTACAGAAGCTGTGACAAGAGAAAAACATAAAGTCTGTTTCCGCCTGCCACACAAACATGATCTGACAGCAGTGATACACAAAAACAGCATTTTACACGCAATTTTTATCATAGCGGTGTATAAATACTCACCACAAACAGGATGCCGGATGGATGGTGTGGACCTTTAAACACAAGAGTAGAAGAAGAAAATAGAAACAGTTTTATGACCCAGAACTGACTTTCTCCCAGAGTTTTTTTTTTTAGACTTTTTCCTCAAAATTCTGACTTTTTCCTCAAAATGTAGTTTTTTTCTCAAAATTCCCAATTTTTTTTTCAAAATTTCATTTTTTTCCTCAATATTCCACATTCATATTCAAAATTCTGACTTTTTTCTAGAAATTTCGATTTTTTTTTCTCTCAATGTTTCAAATTATTTTCTCTCAAAATTCAGATTTTTTTCTCAAAATTCTGACTTTTCCCGCAGAAGTCAGAGTTTTTCTCTAAATGGCAATTTTTTTTCTCAAATTTCCATTTTTTTAAAATCAAAATTCTGATTTTTTCTTCGAATTCCATTTTTTCCCCCAAATTCCGACTTTTCCCTCAGAATTCCAATTTTTTTCTCAAGATTCTGACTTTTTCTTGGAATTCTGTTTTTTTGGTTTGTTTTTTGTCAGAAAACTGACTTTAATCTTAACAACAACAACAACAACAACAACAACAACTGGATCTGATAATCTGACTAATCCCTTGACTATGTTACTTGTCTGACTTTGTTGAGCTGATGTCCTAACCTCACTGTTTTCATAACTGACAGAAAATATGACCATAGTCATAGGAGAAGCTGGACTCCTTAAAGGGATATTCCTGTGTAAATTTAATCCATGGTCTAACACACCTTGACACCGAGTAAGACTCCCCCTCGAGAGGTCAAGTTTGCTGACCGCTAGCTTAGCTAGTTTTTTTAAGATTAAATTTACACCGGAATATCCCTTTAACTTAAGGTTTTTTGGTTGCTGTGATGAAGGTGATCAAACTCACATGAGGTATGAGAGTTAAAAAGCAATGCAAAGTCTTACCGGCATAATGTGAGCGCTTGATTTAACGCCTGTTGTGTGACGGACACCTGCAACTGGACAAAATACAAAAACATCATCTTCTATATTTACAGCACAAGTCATTCAATATTCTCATGACATACTACTAGTTTTGAATACAGCTAATCTAATCTGTAAGGCTGAAAAAACTATAATTTACAGAGTGCATGGCGAGAAGTTTTACTAGTAACTACTTCCTGCCAGTTGTCTAACTCCACACGATTATTAGTTGGTTTAATTCATTTGGGGCTGCACAATTAATCGAAATCAGAATATCCCAGTTACAGAAGCTTTTGATTAAGCTCAAATGTGTGAAAACAACAGCATTGTAATTATATAGATTTTGTTCTCCGGATGTCAGAAAACATGTTTGTCACAAACAAACGTCACATCATCATGATTTTAATAGTTTTGTCAGTGAAAGTGAAAATTATGATGCAAAAATGATCATTTTCGCTCTTAATTTATCACGTCACAGTCATAATATTGGTCAAAATAATGGCAACGTTTTTCAAACCCAATCGTGCAGCCCTAAATTAAATGGTTAACCCTGCAATTGTAAGGCTGAGGCGCAGCACCCAAGCTGCTTTGTGCACCACCTCGGCCAAATTAATGTAAAATCAATACATAGACTATAGTATCAAAACTAACTGGCTTTTCCCAGACTTTTAGTCAGTAATATCATTTAAGGTGAAAATGTAAGAATTTGAGACAAAAACAAGAAAGAGATTAACTAAAATTATCACTTATCGGTATAATTATCAATTCGACAAGATTCAAATTCTTACATACTGCACATTTAAGCTTTTTACATGTTGTTCATTTATTATCTCCTGTAAAGGCTATAAAAAGTGATCCAAAATGACGTGAGACTGCTTATTTTTTCATTCAAAAATGGTAAAAATGTTCTTAGGGTCAGACCAAAAGCTAACTGCATTGACAGGTCTCACTCCAGGTAAGAAGCAACTAAGATTAAATGGGTGTACTGTCCCTTTAGAGAGTATGATTCTGGGGCAGCTTCTTCTTCATGTGTGAACTTAAAAAAAAAAAAAAGTTAGGCAGGTTTTCGTCGCTGATCATTTATCCAACAATAAGGTGAGCTGTTACCTGCTCTAGGTACATTTAAATTCCTCCTACGAGCTCTTATGCAGTTTATACTTGTATTTCCGGGACTCTTATTTTGAAAACGGAAGTGACCTTTATGCAAAGCGGTCCCACCAAAGAAGCCGGGGGTTGTGAAGGGAACCTATATTTTACAGATTATATGATGTTTGATAAAGCAAAACGAAGGTGTCGTTGTCTGAACAAGTGCGACCAGCTCTTTATTCCGCTCAAGTGTCGACTACAGCGCACAGACGGACCACTTCCGTTTTCAAAATAAGAGTCCGGGATATACCAGTAAACAGCATAAGAGCTTATATGACGAATTTAAATGTGCCCAGACCATTTCAGTAACAGCTCACACAATAAATCAGCTTACAGTTACATCCGATAAACGCTCAAATAGCTCCGACTTGTAGCGGTAGCGGCGCAAACATCACCAGCGAAGCAGACAGATCACTGCCGTGTGACCTCTGAGAAGAAACTAAACATTTAACGGTCAGAAAAACACAACTTACCCTCCTGAAGACAGGATTCATAGCGCCGTGTTTATCGGGAAACACACTCTGGATGTCTGCGGTGTGATTCGGCCAGTCAGCTACATGTAAGTCCAACAAAACGCCATCAAAAAAAGCATGTACCGACGGCTGCTGCTAGTTCCGGAAGTGCTGCCGGAAGCTGGTCCGTTCACTTTCGTGTCCGTGGTTTGAACACGTCAGAACAAACGTTCCGCGCTTTTTTTGTCTTTTTTTGTATGCATTTCTGTGTTAAAATATAGTGAATGTTAAGCAAGATAATATATTTCGATGCAATGACAAATCTTTTACATATTAAAGCTATTAAAAATGTTCCTTGTTATCACATTTGTGTATCTCTCACTGTCTTTTTTCCTCTTAACATTATGTTACTGCAGTGTTTTTTTTTAACATGTTTTAATAATAGATAATGTTTTATAATTATCGATTTCCATCTCACTGGGACTTCCTCACCTGGTTCCTGACATCTTCCTGAATCACTGCTCACAGTTGTTACATTTTTCATAAAACAGTAGTGGTAAGTAAACGGCAATTCAGTCAGATTATCAAGTCTTTTCTTAAGCTTGGTAAACAATTTCAAGCATTTAAACAAACCCTTCTCCTCGTCCTGCTCTAGACCCAATCTGACTGAAGTTTAACGCACACAATTTCATATTTGCAAAGGACAACAACACAACTGTGCACATTTTAACAGGTATTTGTATTATTATTATTATCATGGAATAATCATTTCAGTTGACCCCTCATAAAATCACTTGTATCAAAAGAATAATCGACTTGTAACATTCACATATCTCAGGCCTAACGTAGCTTCTTTTTTTTTTTAGTAAAGTGCAAAATGTATTATCACCTGAAACTGTTATGTTGAGAATAATGTATGAACTGTGCATTTAACATTTTCTAAACAATGCATTTCTACTTTTTAAAATACAATTATGAAAAGCAAAGTCATCCTGTAGCCGACAGTATGTAAACTGCTATTAACATATTGCTTCTTTTTTTTTTCTAACGTCATGCCAAGCAAATAAACTTTTTTTTCAAAGTATCAAATCAAAGCACGCGTGCAATCCTCACTCTTTGGCTTGCAATGTTTTAACTCTAGCATGACTGGAACAATCACCACAGTCCGTAACACGCAGGACTCATTTCAGTAGATCATTAGGTCAAATACGTTGGCAAAGTCTTGGCCTGTTTGCAAGGGTACTGATCGAAAGGCTTTTCATGGTGAGGGGGAACTGGCAAACTCAAGGAATTCAAACTCATTTCTTATATATTCTTTGAAAATTTGAGGAAAATTACCCCAGAAGCTCTCTCAGCTTTAGCACCTGTTGTATCAAAAGTTCAGGTGAACAGGTGAACGTTCTCCAAACAAATTAGATCAAATTGCTAAAATGTTTAGCATAGTGGTAGAAAATCCCAGGATTACGGACACGCAGAGGTTTTGCTATGTTCCTTTTGTAGTGTTTGAGTCCTTCCACACACATTCTGTCACGATACATTCACATTCCCGTGTGTACGTATACAGCAGACGTCTTCTCGTATAAAGCACCTTCTTTGAGTTTAGCCGTACGCAGCACAGGTTAAGCAGAAGATTCAGTCAGTGCATGTAGCTTTCAGTCCAGCTGGATCAAAGCTCCGTTACGTTCCGTTGAGGCAAAATGCGGTAACTGCTTCGGTCCTGAAAGAAACAGTTCACCCAAAAATTAAAATTCAGTCATTATCTACTCACCTTCCTGTGGATGGAAAGTCGACACAGGGGTGAGCAGATAATGGCAGAATTTTCATTTTTGGGTGAACTGTTCCTTTAACTGTACATGGGACATTCAAAGAGAAGATGGGTGCAACACTAAAACATCTGTTGCACTCACCCGCAGATAAAGATCAAATCCAAAGTGCTTCAATAGGTAAAAAAATAAACAAATCAGGTCCTCAGTTAAACCCCTCTGTCCTCGTCCTCCTCCTCTTCTCCATCCTCGTCCTCGTCGTCTTCCTCGTCTTCGCCCTCTTCCTCCTCCTCCTCCTCCTCCTCCTCCTCTGGGCTGTAAAGCCCGTCGGCCAGCTCGCTCTGGTCGTGCCCTTCCTCGTCGTCGTCCTCCTCGTCTTCCTCCTCCCCCTCGCTCCTCATTTCCTCCACGCTGCTGTCGTCCAGGTCGTCGTCGTCGTCGTCGTCCTCCTCCTCCTCCACCGTCTCTTCCTCGTTCTCCTCGTGCTCCTCCTCCTCGAGATCTGAGGGGTCACCTGACGGGAGGACAGAATTAAATTCTCTCTTATATCAAACTGTTACTTTAACATGTAATACAACATCTTCACATTAACAGTAGATTTCATAGATACAAACCCACAGAGAATCAGATCTACGGAGCATTTTAGCCTCTTTTAACTCATTTCTTTTTGGTATTCTAGCCCAGTTCAGTTCAGCAGGCATCTTTATTCAGGAACAAAATGCTCTAACCCACTGTATGTAAGCTGTCCATCACTGCACAGACGAGAGACACAGGTAGCAACTAGCATGTGAACACAGTGGGGCTGGAGACCTGAACAGAGCTAAAAGACACTGAACCTTTATTGATCAGATGGACAGAAACATGACCCAGAATCACTGCTGATGTTGCTCCGAGTCTGTGTGACGGGTTAATACTTCTGCTATGTGACAGTACATCAGTGGTGTTTTCAGTTTTTCTGCTGCCCCCAAGTGGCAGAAAATCCACTAATGCTGCTTCAAAATACAAGTAGAATCCACTGAGCTCAGTGATGAATATCAAGCAAAATGTTCAAGCTCAGCAAAGTGAATAAACTCACTGGCCGATTTATTAGGTCACAGCTAGCTAATACTAATGCAGTCTGCAGTCCTTCGTTAAGGTTATAATTAGGGATTTTGCATTTTTCTGATTGTTGGTATCAGTGTTTGTTTTTCTAACCAATACTTTGGCTCTGACGGAGCATCGTACATGTCACAAGTGAAAGCCTATCAACACTAAATAAACTGAATCTGCAAAGCAATTCGAAACTTAAGCTATCAAATAAATGTAGATGAGTGGAAGGATGAAGTAGCAAAAATGGAAACCTCTAAATTGTACTTAAGCACAGTACTCGAGTTAATTGTACGGTAATTTACAGAAGAAGAAAAACTCTCTGTAATTCAATTCAAGTTGAATCGACTCCTCTCTTTAAAGGAACAGTTCTTCCTGAAATCATAAATCATATTTTCTTATATTATTTACATTTCTTCTCTCAACTGTCGCACTATTAATCCATCTGGACTGTTTGAGCGTGAGTTGCCGAGGTTTGAAGATAAGAGATGTCTGCCCCTTGAACACACACATATCTATATACACACAATATATATTTCGTGCAGCTGACAGTGTGACATCTGAAGCTGCTTTAACGGATGAAAACTCCTTACACAGAGCGCTGATGGCAGCCAGGATGTGACACGGCAGCTCCTCATCCAGGAGCTTTTTCATGTCTTCTTCCATCTTCGCTCCCAGAAACTCCGTCTCCATGTCCACGTACTCGGGGTAGAAGAGGTTTTTTCTGAGCTGCCTACGGCACCTAGGAGAAAAACACAAGCACCATGAAATTTCTGATTGGATCCCAAATTTTAAGACGCCATTTTTCTTTTCTTTTTTAAAAAAACATCCTCAGTATCATATCAACACCAGCAGGAAGAAAGAGAATATAAATATAATAGAAACAGAAAAAAATACAATTCAACAAAAAATGAGGAAAAAAAGAGAATATATGACAGTGAACTGAATATGTTTGGGTTTTAGATGATTTGCTAAATTAAGCTGCAGTTGCAGCCCTGAATGAATTAAAGAGCAGCACTTACTGTTTTCCTGTGGTCTTGTATGCCTGAAGAAGGTAGAGAAACAGATGTTTGATCAAATTATACACAAAGAAGATTGACATGAAAATAATAAATCAGCTGTTTTCTTAATTTACATGTGTATGA
Source organism: Lagodon rhomboides (assembly GCA_039737535.1). NCBI lineage: Eukaryota > Metazoa > Chordata > Actinopteri > Spariformes > Sparidae > Lagodon > Lagodon rhomboides. The sequence continues at coordinate 18,523,523 of CM077806.1, forward strand.
CAAAAATATAGCCGCCATTTGTTTTGTCGCTGTTATAAAGCTGAAGACAAAAGCAAGTCGCAATATCACTGGAGGTTTTCTAAGGCACTGGTTCAGAAGTTATCTTTAAGGGTGTAAGAAAAGCCCGTCACTTATGTTTGATTGTTAGACTTTTAATAATTACATAATATGGAGAGAGAAATTAAAGCGTTCCTTAAAAAGTCAGGAAAACTCGGCTCAAAATGTTTTCTGCATTCTCTGTTTAGGTTACGTGTCCAGTCTGTACAGTTATAAGTGTACAAGGTTGGAACCAGTACTTGTGTTCTAAGCCAATTCAGTGAGTGTGTGTGTGTTTGTGCTGCCGATGGACGCGGCTCACCTCGATGAAGCGGAAGGGGTCGTTCTCCTGCATGAGGCTTTCGATGCCGCAGCGGACCTCCTGCAGACGCGCCTGGTCCTGGCAGATCCTGGTGATGTTCTTCTGGATCGCCGGCCCGTTGGTGTCGCAGTGGGTGCGCGTGAACTCCCGCAATCTGGCGATGAAGCGAAGCACCCTGGCCTTCATCTCCTCGCCCAGCCGGGTCAGGCTCTGCTCGGAGTCGTCCATGAACTTCTAGATGAGGAGAGAGGGAGCACGGAGTGTCACCAGGACAACACGCTTGTTGTGGGAGATGTGCAGTGGATGGATCTTCTCCGAGTCAGTCGGAACATCTCTAGTTCGTGTTGAGGAATCTGTTGCCCTGTGCCATGTTACCTTGTTCTGCCTCTCCTTCTCCTTCTGCTCCTGGAGTTTCCTCTCTGCCATGCTGTACTTCCTTTCCACCCTGTACAGCTGCTTGTCCAGCGTGCCCTGGTGAACACGAGGAGCACAGTCACACAGGCGTCCAAAGACGGAGTACGGGTCGAAAGCACGATAAAAAACAAAAAAACATGAAATATCTTGTCTCGTGTCGTTTTTCATTGGGTGTTTTTTAACGGAACAGCTGATCGTAGAGACGGCGCCAATCCTGCCCCGTCTGATCAGTGTCCTCATCGACTGTTTTCTCACAAAAGCAAAGTGACTTTGAAGAGTTGTGGTCACGACGGAGCAGCACACACATTGTTGCATCGACATATAAAGACAAGGGAGGGGAAAGAAAAGGTTCACCCAAAAAAATTTAATTCAGTCATTATCTTTTCACCCTCATGCTGGTGGAAAAACAAAACATTTTCTGGAGCTTCAAAGTAAAAGCAGCGTTGCAGCGTTCTTCTAAATGACTGAAGCAGATGGGTTTAACAACTTATAACATATAATGGCTCCAAACAGCTCGGCCGGAATAATCCAAGTCAGGTTAATTTGGGATCTCGCAGCTTCTGTAGTCTTGGATTACGCTGGACGAGCTTTATAGAGCCATTTATGGGTTATTTTTCTAAACAAGTCTCCATTTACTTCAGCTGTTTAGAAGAATGCTGCAACACTGTTTTGCTGTGAAGCTCCAGAAATGTTTTGTGGACTAAAACATCTTCACCTGACTTTCCATCGGCATGTAGGAGAATATGACTTCATCTTTAATTTTGGGTGAACTTATCCTTTAACTTGTTTCCCCTTCTTTATCTCTCTTTCTCGTCCTCAGCAGCTAAAATCTCGGTGTGATTAAGACCAATACTTATTGGTCACTTCTGTCTGATACCACAGGTTGAATTCAACAGGTTTCTGGACTGAATAACCACAGAAAATGAACTGGAAAGCACAGGAAGTGGATCCAACCCTCCTATAGAAAGACCACACAGTCATGTGACACACAGCCACACACACACACACACACACACACACACACACACACTACAGCGACTGACAATGTTCATTCAGAAGGATTCCAGACTCGTCACAAGACTTTGTGTGAGCCAAACAAACAAAAGGTGGGTGAACCACATGGAGCGGCTGCAACACTGCTGAAGGGAAAGGACTGTCGTTCATTTAGACACATGGTTTATATAACTGATTCATGACATGTGGGATGAAGGTTTATAATCAATAAGACCGAAAAATCAGTTATTACACTTTATGAGCAGAACAGATAAAGATGTGAGATTTCTCTCTACAACAACTACCACTAGTAATGCTACTGCTACTACTAACAATAATAATAATAATAATGATACTTATCATACCTTGAGATCTTTCATCGTGTTCTTGAGGGTCTTGATGGTGTGTCCCAGGTGTCCTCCTTCTATGGTGCAGGCGTTGCAAACACACACCTTGTCATCCATGCAGTAATATCTGATAAACAAATGAATGAAAGTAATAATCTGACAAATCAATAATGATGATAAGTGCTGCAGCCTCACAAAGAACAGAGAAATCTGAATCAATATGGAGAGAGAAAAGAATCATCATGAGCTGACCATCGCAGTGTCAAAGTTACTTGAACCCAAAAACGTGAATGACTGAAACTTTTCCCAACATTAATATCTGAGCACCTGTATATCTCATCGTGGTCGGGGCACTTCCTCTTCCAGAAGTCGTTCATCGGCTCTGTCAGCGGATGCTCGCGGAACGCCGGCAGCTCCAGATGTGGCTTCACGTGCTCCTGGCACATCGACACCTCGCACTTCAGGCACGTCTTGACCGCGAACGACGACGACGGCGGCGGTGGCGGCGGCAGAGGCAACGTCCTGCCCGTCGCCGTCTTCCTGAGCAACAGAAGCAGCAGAGGACCCGTCCGCGGCTGCGCTGACGCCTGAAGCCTTGGCGGCGACGGAGGGGCAGTAGTCACACGGAACAGCAAACACGCCCCTGGCCTGCTGCGGCGTCAGACAGGACGACAGCAGTTCTCTGGACTTTAAAGCCGTGGCGGCGGCGGTGGTGGCTCTGCGCCGCTGACGGTAGTCATCAGAAATGTTGGCGAGTTTGAAGTTTTTCTGAAAGCTGGTGCCGCAGCGGTGGCTGTCGCGGCACTCCGGGCAGCGGAAGCGGCCCCGGTCCGCCTGCCGCTTGAGGCGGTCCAGGCAGGTCTTGCAGAAGTTGTGGCCGCAGGGGAGCAGGTAGGGGTCGCGGTACAGGTCCAGGCACACCGGGCAGGTGAGCTCCTCCTGCAGGACGCTGGACTGCTCGGAGTGGGCCGAGGCCATGGCAGCACGTCCGCCGTGTGATGTGGGGGGAGATGAAAAGGTGGGAATGGGGGATGAAGCACAAAAGAGATGGAGGCGAGGAATAAAAGAGACAGAGAGGGGTGGAGGGGGAGAGGCTGCAGGGTTCCTGATGTAGATCTTCACCCTTTATGGATGTCAGGCCGCTGAAACAAAAAAAGGCTTGTTAGTAAAAGTGCTTAAACGAGGGTCAGTTCATCCACTAGATGGCAAATGTTTTAATAGATTATATTCTAGACTAGAGTAGAATTTCTAAACATTCACTGGTTTCAGTGGGTCAGATGGGAGGATTTGTTGCCTCTTGGTTTCTGGTTGTAATAAAGAAATGGTCAGGAACATGGCGATGGGTCTTTTTTTTTACTCTATGAAATATAGAGTAAAAAAATGACTCAGGCTGCTAAGTTAAGTCAAATATTATCTAAATTGCAATATGGCAACATGAGTAAAACATCCAAATCCTAAGAAGCTGCAACAGCATCATAAGTTAGAGGTACTGTAGCTGGAATAGGCCGTTACTGAAGAGGTAATATTCAGCATTTTTCCGTTTATCGGTATCCATGTTTTTGTGTCCGGCTGCTGATAATCAATTTAATCAGCATCCTGCTCACACCAATATCTGAGAAGTTACACTTTACGAGTAATACTTAATTGACATTGAATAACCTGAGTATGCAAAGTAACTTAAGTTATTGAATAAATGTTGCTGAAATTATATTTGTCAAATGTTTGATGGCCGAATTTGAGGGATCACTGCAAAAAAAAGGGTGTTTATCTGCTGATATGTTGATATTCCCTCACAGCAGTATTGGCATGGCCCCCGAAAATCGAGTATTGTTCAGGCTCTCCCTTCAACTTTCATTTTCTAACAGTCAGTAACACAAAGCTATTCGAATATGTTGTGTTATGTTGTTTGATGTGTTGTGAAACAGAGAAAATCGGCAAATCCTCGCATTTGAGAAGCTGGAAACCTTATAAATAATTAACCGAATCGACTGAGTTAGGAATCTATTTTCTGTCAGGTGACTACTGGATCAATCGACTAATGTTGTCACCTGGATGATAACAGTCTGTGGCTGCAGCCCTCTTTATCCACATAAGTAAAGCTGAAACATTAGTTGATTATTTGAGGGGTAAAGTAACATAAAATCCCAAACAATAAGTGGTCCCAGTCTCTCATCCAGATCAATTTGGCTTTCTTCTATCATATAAGATATCAAACTGAATATCGTTGAGCTGTGGACTGACAGATGGAGCACCTTGAGGACATTTCGAGAGATTATGAATGACATTAAACAGCGTTTTTGACTTAAAGGGGGGCTGTGTAAGTTTCAATATTTACAATATCAATGAGGTCATAATGCAAACTCAGAAATATCTGTCTTTTCCATGACTGAATAAACAAGCTGTTCTCAGAGGATAAACGAGGTCACCAGAACACAGGTGGCAGGGTCCGCCACATATAAACAAAACAGTATGAAACTGTGTTGTCCTTTAAGGTCAGTTTGTTTATTCAGTTTATACAGTCAGGAAAACAAAGATAGTTTGTTTATTTAGGCATGAAACAATCAGTCAATGAGGATCATTCTCTTTTGATTAACATTTCTTCCCCCACAACTACATAATCCACCTTTAATAAACAGATTAACTTCTAGATTAAAACAGCAAAAACACCTGCAATTAAGTCAGAAATGAGAACAACTGTTAGGTGCTGCTAGTTAACAAGTACACTGATTTGATTTCCAACATTATCACTTGGTTCCTGCTCTGCTTGCTTCAATAAAGGGTGAAAGACAGAGTCAGTTTTTTTTTCCTGGTCCTGTAGCTCAAACATCGACTCTGCTTCAAAAGGCTACGACCTCGAGATAACCTGGAGACCTGCCAACCTGCTGCTGTTTACACGAGACAAAAGGTGATGTACCAGTTCGTCAACAGTGGTTTCCAATCCTCCACCTGTCAGGCTGTCAGGTATTATGTAACATCAGGCTCGTAATGTTGCCCTGAACACGTCCATTCACACTGTCACCGTCTGTTTTAACCCGCTTTTTCCTTAGAAACACGCTGACAGAAGCTTAATAAAGGGGGTCAAGCGACAATTAGCAAACTTGCCTCCATGTCAACGTCAGCTAGCTTAATCTCTCCCTGAGTTTCTGGGAGTGATGGGCTAAGTTCAAGCAGGACACGACAGACACGACAGACACACAGTCCTTACCTGATAATGTAGGTGTTTCTAAGCTCGTACGAAGGTGAAACAGTGATGTCCAGCGCTTTTTAAAAGCTACCCGCCACCTCACGCGATGAGAGGCTAACGTCTCAGAGCTCGCAGCCGCCGCAGTGCACCTGTCGTGCTGCTCGAGCTAACATGTCTAACCGTTAGCTCTGGTTTGTCCGGCTCAAACTGCGGCCACAGTCTCTGTCATGAGTCCGGGGAAATATTCCAGTCCTCGGGCGTTTAGTGTCTCATCTGGAGGTTTCGGTGCTCCACACAAAAGGACGAATCGACCCGCACACACGGACACACACACACACCTGTGTGGCAGACAAACGGACGGCTAACTGATACTGAGCAGGTTGATGCAGGGAAAACGGTGCGTTCAGGGGTACTCGGAAATCCCGAAGGTATGGTGCGTTCATGTAGTGTGAGGATAATCGGAAATAAATACATTATATCTACTCAAAATACTATTTTCACTTTTGAGGTACATGTACTATATATTTTTTTTTCTTATATACTTTATACTTTTCATAATTTTGCTTGTAGGCCTACTGAAAGTGATAGCTCAGGTCTTTCGATGTGGGGTTGTGTGAGATACCGTCAGATCTCCGCCTGCGTGGAAAAACCATCACTACATTCCCTCAACTGTGCAACATTTGTGTTCCTACACACAAGGACAGGGCTGTTTGACGGCACCGAAAAGCACCAAAAATTTTAAAAACATAGCACAAACTTAAACATATGCATTATTTTATGTGGGTAAAATACGTCTTGCTGCTGTTACTCCCCACAGGGGAGAGCTGACAGTCATCTACTGCAGGTAATACACTGACTACACTGAGTACAGGACATAATTATAATACAATAGAGATTATTAATATTATTGTGCACTACTTAAACAAATCTTGCCATCATGTCAAGTTCACATTATTCAAATGCCAGTAAAATGGCTTTGAAAGGTTTCTCTCTTTTGATTATTTGCTGTGTTTTGGATGGAATGAAGTTAAAGCGATAGTAAATAGCATTTCCTATTTCTTATCATTTGTGTAAAACAGCAATGCTCGACAAATAAACATTCAGTAGACATGTGTATCTGTGTGTATCTCATCCCTCAATTCACCATTCTTTGAAACTCAAGAAAAACAGAAGATATGCCTAACGTTGAATGTCATATTTCCAACAGGACATGAAGGCAACAGAAAAAGTCAATACTCCCATTAAAAGTTTAATTTTATTTACAAATCAATACATTTTTTGCAAACATTATATTCAATGGCATTTTCACAACATATTTCTTTGAAATTTTTTTTAAATTAGAATATGGACACAATATATACATCAAAATAACTCAAATAGATCATAAATCATGTGTTTTGACGAGTTGGGATGAGGCTCAACAATCAACTGTTATAATGTTATAAGTCACAATGTGCTTCCCATATATACAAAAATTTTGACTAAAGACACCATAAGATACTGTTAAATCAAAGCATCTTGGGGAGAAAAAAAAGTTTGATCCAACTCTCCACCATCGAAAAATATGATAATGCACAATAGTTAAATGAACAAAACTTGGAGAACATGTCACGTCTAAATTGCAATATTTCTGGGGGTAATTAAATCTGTGAAGGCTGGTGAAGTTTGCACCACAAGGGGCCTCTCCTGAATTTTGTTTAAAAGTCCATGAATTTTGGGTTTGGACAGCATTCACAGACTTCTCAGGAACTCGCCCGCCAAGTCTGCAAGAGCAGTGAAGTCCGGACATTTGGATTCAGCCTTGTTCTGTTGGTCACTCAACCTCTTTCGTCCAGACAGAAAAGTCTCACCTCAACCTTTGGTGATTCCCTGAGTTTTATATCTAGTATCTGAGTTTTACGTCTAATCTAAAAGCTAATGGTTGTTGCGTCTTCATCACAGTTCTGAAGGGTTCCTGGTTAATCACTGTTCAGATCCATTCAATCACACTTTGAAGACGACAGGACCCCGAATGGTGAAGCCGAGATAGAAAAGCACCGGGCTCAGCACTGGAGCTTCTGGTTTACCCGCAACTGTTGCCATTATTTTCTTTCCTCCAGCACAAACGAACACTTCCTGCTCTTCAGGCTCCTGTGGCATTGTGGGAGAGTGGCCTGGCTGTACCTGGACTGGGAGAAGGATATCTTGGATTTCTGGGACTCGCCACACTTCCCCAGTGACCCACAGTTCATTGATCCGCCTCCATTTCTCCTTCATGCTTTCATCACGTTCATCAGCTAGCTCAGCATCCACCATTCTCTCCACGATTGCATCCAACCTTGACTTGTGAATCCATTTGCTCAGTCCAGAGCCCTTTCCCAGAAAAAACAGAGGCAAAAGGTACCGGCCTCGAAGGTACTTGGCATATTTAGCTCTCTCATACGCTTTCTCCATGTATGTGACCTGCTGTTCCAAGTCAGGATCAAACATGGGCTCAAGAGTCAGCTGTGCAGGCTCTTCTTCCCCATCCGTGTCCTCATCCTCCCAGGTTTTGTTCTCCGACTCGTCATCCTCTGTGGCCGGTTGCTCCACCTCCTCATCATCCTCCTCCGGCTGTTCCTCAGGCCAAAACAACATCAGAGCCAAAAGGTAAAACTCTGAGCTTCTTCGCCCCACTTCTGTGCCCAAGAATCGGTGTATTATTGCTTGGAGGTCTTTCACCGGGGTAAGCTGAGGAGAGTTAGGCATCTTGTTGCTCAAGATGATGTTGGAGAGGATGTACCTCTCGCATGCTTGGACATCACCAACATTTGCCTCGTAGGTGGTTTTCAGATCATCTCGAATGGCCTCTAAATCAGACGCCGTTTTCTTTGCCTCCTCAAACAAGGCACGTCTTCCCTTTGACGTGAATAAGCCGTGATTCAGACAATCTAGAAGGCCTGGGAAGCTGGTGGATTCAGCCGCTGTTCGTGTTGTGTAGAGTTTGTAACAAAGCGCGACGTCCTTCCAGAAGTAACTTGGCTCTGTGATTGTCATGCCGGGCTGGGAGTAGGTCAGGTACCATTCAAAAAAGTCAAACTTGGCTTCAACCTCCATTTTTAAACGATGGATGAAACTCCGTGACGGATCAGATCTGGCCCTAGTGAGCTTCTCAAAGGCCATCTTTGCCACTTGAATGAAGCCAAAGAGGCCTCTGTTGTTGAAGCTATGTGAAATGCTTACTGTTCCGGCTGTGTCCTCCATCTCTGGGCCCTCTTCTCTATCAGCTTTCTCCTCCACATCTTTAAATGCTTTGAAGGCATCTGTTGCCCTGTCTAAAACATCCTCCAGCTGCCGTGCGTTCCTCAAACGGTTCTTATAAACCTGCCCAAGAGTGTCAGCCACATAAGAGTTTCTTGGAGCTCGTTCAATTGCTTTCTTTGCCCATTCTTCAGCTTTTCTAGAGCCAGGGATGCCTCTTCTGATGTAATAGAGACGTGAAATGGTTTGGGGGAAAATGGAGTATTGTCTGAATTTATTTGATGCAGTTTTCAAGACAGAGACAGCGTTGTAGAAATTCTCTTGCAACTGTATATCTTCAATAAACCGAGAGAACTTCTCTTTACCCTTTTCTCCCATTTCTCTCTTTGTCAGCAAATCTTTGATGAACTGGATTATATGTGGTTGCAAGTTATCTCCACAAAGTGAGAACATGAATTTCTTCACTGTAGCACTCCTGGAAATCCCCAAGTCAGCTAAGAGATCGACAGCTGCCTGTGCAAACACTTGGTGAATCATACATCCATGTTCAGGGTTTAGACTGGATGTGTTGATGAAGACCGTGAATGGCTCCATTCGTTCTTCAAAGGGGGGTCCTCCATGGATGGGATCAGGTGGTCCAAGGATCTTTTGACACTCAGACATCAGGAGGTAGGAATCAGGAACGTAGGTGTTCATCAGCGCCAAAAAAGTAAACAGTTGCGTGTTGGGGGACCTTCGGTTTTGTTGCACATACTGTGAAACTCTTCCAACAAGGTGGTGGTGCATTTGGAGAAATTTCCTTACTGTGATCTCCTCACCACCGAGCACAATGGTTCCATCTCTGCGGTCAGGGACAACAGGTTCCATGGTGAAAGAGATGAAAGAGTTTTTTTCTCTTTGGTTCTGCTTCAAAAAGGTAGTCCAGCAGTATTTAAATGCCTGAAGTGGTGATAACAAAAGAGCCCATGTGAATAATTTAGTTTAAAACATACAACACTTTATTATAATGTTATTCTATATCATGTAAAAATGATTGGGTACCACTTTCTGATAAGGCACTCTCGGCTCTATGGATGGTAATGACGGTGGGTTAGTTCAACATACGTCAGGGACTATTGGATGAAGTTTTTTTTTTTTTTTACAGATGTTGTCTGTAAGGTAAGACACTGCTGCATGGATTACCACAAATTTTGGAACAGTCACTCATGGTGCTCAGAGGATGAACCCTAATGACTTTTAGTGATTTTTCAATGAGCGCCATCTTCAGTTTAAAATGTCAATCTTCCCAGTATTTTGGTTCATGACTAAAAATATTCCCACCATCCTCAGCTGTGCTTTGTGTTTAGTGCTAATTGGAGTATGGTAACATGCTAAGCTAAGATGAAGAACGTGGTGAACGTTATACCTGCCAAACATCAGGGTGCTAGCATCGACACTGTGAGCATGCTAGCATGACAAGAGCATTTAGCTCAAAGCATCGTAGAGTGGTGTAGTAATAAAAATAATAAAAGAAATCAGTTAGCATTTTTGCACTTCCGGTTCCCTCGTCTCAAAGTTTATGAGTTTTTTAAATTGGTTTTCAGTTAAATTAGCTTAATTAATAACTGATTTCTGGGTTTAAGGACTGATTTCTAAAGCACTCTATTAGTCGTCGTAAGAGTCGTCTCTGCTCTGGCTACCTATTTACTGGAGAAGTGAAATCCAATCCTATTGCATGATAACCTTATGGGATTGTAATAATTGTTCCAGCTATTAATCAAACCCTCGGACGTTGCCAGGGGAACTGAATTATTGCTTAAAAACTGTTTTCTAACTGATGACTCATCACAAAGTGGTACCCTTTGTGGTCTCATAAATATTCTAAATGTAACGTTGTAGTTCACTCACCTGGTGTTGCCTGTTCCTGGTCGAATATGTTTGGCTGTAGATTCCTAATGAAAAAAACATATCACACAAAGTACTTTCATCAAAACGTTTTACAATCTATAGAAATGAAAATGAGTCCAGCAATTAAAACATTTCACACTCAAAAAGATAAAAATGTTCAGTGTTTTTTAAACACTTTAAAGTCATAATTCAGTTAAGTCAAAAGAGGAAAGCCTGAAAAATGCTACTTTTAAAAGTTTCAGAAGCAGCTTGATCATAATGAGGAAATTAACTCTTCTTACCTGTTAGAGCTCCTGCAGGTGTGTGGGTGACTAAAGAGCCTGAGGATGCTGTTTATAAGCTGTTTTAGGCCGCGCCTTCTGCATTCTGCACATACTTGTACCTTGTTGAGTGTCATTGTGTCATGGTGATTCAGCGTGATAATGCCAACAAATGTGCTGTCGTTAATGTGGGTAACAATAGTTTCCATAGCTCACAGATGAAAGAGAAGATGCCAGTCAACTTTACTGTAAGTACTTGAAGTGTTTACACAGAAATGAAAATGAATTCCTTCAGCTCAGTCATCTGCTTTCCTGTAAACGTCTTTCCTGTAAAGTGTTCCTCTTGTGTTAAGAGCATAGTATTCTAGTCGTACTTGAATTTTCACAAAGAAATGAAGGTCGTGGGCGTTGTCCTCTGCCCTCGGTCTAAGCTCAACCTGAATAAACAAATGATAGAATGGATTTAAAAAAACAGGTTTAACATGTTTCCAAATGATTGTAAGACACATCATATCATCTATTCCATGCAATCTTATGATTACTTTATTACTCAATAATCTTAATTAATTTATGCAGTAATTAACTTACCGCTCAAATAATAATGAGAATACACCACTACAAATGCAACTTCTGTATTCAAAGTCTTCAAAGTTTGTAAGTATCATCAGAAAACTGTAACGTCACCAAAACTTAAAAGTAAAAGCGCAACAGTTTTTTTTTTTTATATCTAAAGTATATAGCTTGTTTCTTAATATTACTGCATGTGGCATTTTACACCTAAAATGTTTAAAGTGGAGCTGTTTTAACTGAGAGAATCATTATTTCACTTTATTTTATTTCATTAAATTCTTTGCTGAGCAACACAAACTGGGTATAGATAAAAAATATATATATAATAATATATAATATATATATTCTCAGCCCCACCCTTTTCTTTGTGTTTTTAACCGATGTTACCCATATTTTTTACATATAAGTGCCTCACTACTACTACCAAAGATACTCAGTTATAGTCTTTGCTGCTACTACTTCTTCTCCTTCTTCTTCTTTTCAATTGGTGGGTCAGGGCGGCTGCCGGCTGGCACCCAACTTAAAGACGCATTGTTGCCAACTACCGGACTGGAGTGTGAAACAGTAGATTAGCAGGAAAAAACGACAAGAAAGATAGAAAAAAAAACTGATGATGACCACGTGGCGGCCGCCAGCCGTCCTGGAGTACCAGCCGTTCTATGATTCTCCAGAACACACAGATGGCCAGTCCACCCCTGATGACTGGGGTGGCCTGCACTGCTTTATGTTTGAACTCTCATTCAAAATCAGACAGCCTCACCTTCACCTGTGGTCACCCCGGAGTCTGCTCTGATCCAGAGCTGTTTACTGACGGGAGGGGAGCTCAGAAAAAATGTGGATTTATCTTCACTCCTGTTTATCGACCTGACTGCAGCAGCGATCTGTGGTGATGGAGGTGATGTTGTAAAGTGTGATTCACCTTTTCTCTTTGCCGAGTAGCGACGGCTACCTAATGAAACGTACCATTAGCTCGAGTAAACTTCTGGATTTGTCTGGTTTGAAACATTTGGGATTAGTTAAGTACACAACTCAACAAATTACATAACAAATGTGTAGTCGTTTACAGACATTTTTAATGCAGACTGAATACATATTATATCTTTATGATGCCAAGATTATTATGAAACTATTTAAATCCAACACACAGTATTTATCACCTAGTAGAATATAGCAATCAATGAGAATCACCAGGCCTTTTTTGAGTCTTAAGGCCTTCCATCAACGGTCTATACAGTGCGTTTTCTCCATTTGCACCATCTTCTGAAAGGGAGCAGTAAAGCTAGCTATCTTCATGAGGACTAGACAAACTCTATCAGCGGAGCAACAATGTAAGATGTGGTTGAAAGTCCAAAAATGGCTAGTACGTTGACCTTGAGTTAAGAGTCTAGAGTAGACTTGAATTTAATCAGTACATGACTGTATTTTTCTTCAGCGAGAAGCTCCACTACATCCGAGTCCTTGACGGCTTCTGCCTTCAACAACCTGCGTTATAAAAAGAACGACTCGATTAATGAGAAAGAAGAAACACTGGTTTCACGGATGTGTCGATGAAGTTCTCTGATAAACTCATGCACCTGTTTATTCGGTTCCGTCGTCCTTTTCCTGTTTGAAGACTTGATTGTTTGCGTCAGTGCGCCAGCGGACTGTAACTCCCGTCACACCCTGCCCCTCCAGCTGTGCCTGAAACTGAGCACAGAAGAGTTTCAAACTATGAATGTGTTTGTCCTTCACACTGACTCTTCGTCTCTCTTCTTCTCTCACCTGCTTCAGCAGTGATTCCCTCTCATTGTCCAGATTGACCCCAGAGCTGATTCTCACTTTCACCACAGTTGCCTTAGTTTTCTGTTCTAAAATCAAAGAGATTCACGTCACCTAAAGGAACAGTTCCACATGTTGGGAAACATACGCTTATTTGGCTTCTTGATATTGAAAAACTCACGGCCTTGGCAGAAAAAAGGATAGCTGACGTCACAAGCGCTGTCATCCCACTGATGCTGGAGGGACTTTAGGATCGCAACACAGTTCTGAGCACCTCCCTCGTTACCAGGACTGCCTTCATGCCAGTTCCTGAAAGAGCCCTCACTTCCGTCAGACCACATCCAGCCGTCTCTGATCAGCCCGATCCAGATGGTGTTGCCCATGGCCTGGTCATAAATCTCTACATTCTGCGCCGTAGTCTTCACACTGACCAGGTCAGTGTGGTTCTGTCTGCAGTGGCGCTGAGCGTCTCGCCATGACATAGGTTGGGTATATAGGACGTAACGTTCTAGCCCGTCACTGTCACCTGGAAAAAATAATTGATTGTTGATAAGACAAAATCCATCCAACTGAGGAGCATGCAGTTTTGGTGAGGATGGCTGGAGTGTGAGCAAAGAAGTGTGTAGCTATTCATCATTATTAATATGCAGCCGCTAGCTGGGTTTTAAGTTTTGTCGGTTTTATCTTGTTATTAATAATTTTAAAAAAGTAATGTCATTAAATGTCACCAAAGTAGGGGTGTCAAAATTTAAATTCTAAAGAAAAAATCAATTGAAATGAGCTTTTATCATCGTTAATTCCACTGCCTTGCAATTAATTTGACTTTTGATTGTGTTGGAATAAATAAGCCACAGGTGATGTGTATTCTCTGTGGGGTTTGATACGGACTCAACCCTGTTACTGGTTTAAAACGGGTCAAAGCGTGTACGCTCATTGCTGTAACTTACATTCAAAGCACAGGAAAGCCTTCAGGTCGCCGCACTGGTTGGCGTACCACTTCCCGTCTGGTCTCATCAGCACACAGTCGCCATATTCCTTGCCTATATTCCAGGGGTAAACATCGACTTCCCCGATGCCCTCGGACCACACCCACCGCTCGGTCTCTGATCTCTCCATGCCGATCCAGATGCCGCTCACATCGGCATCGGGAATACTCTCAACCAGCTGCGTGTGCTCCCCCATGCTGTTCAGGGTCACCAGGCCGGCGTAGTTCGCTCTGCAGAAGGTCTGAGCTTCATCCCACGTCTTGGGGGTGTTTATGTAGTGATACAGACGAGTTCCTGCGGAGGAAGTTGGTGATTAGTGACGACTGGGGCATGTTTCCAATTGTTCTGGTTTTGTTTGTAGAAAAATAGACAATCCACGTGAAAAAACGGTGAATATATGTGGTTTTATTTATGTTTTCAACACCTTTTCAGCTCAGTAATTCATTTTTCCGGTGCTTTAAAGGAGTGTGTGAGCCTATTAGCAACACAATGCGTTGACTGATTGATAAGGGGTGCCATGTCGACTTCTAGGATCTTGACAGCATCCGATATTTCATCACGTTCTCACTCCCGGCTCGTCAAATACGGCAGCTTGGTCGGTGACCTCGAGCTTTCAGACTATGACACTCTACCTACACCACACGAAGGGCTCCACAGTTAATTGACCATTCATAAAAAATATGAAACGTTCGATTAGACTTTCAAAATAAAGCTTGCTGACAAACAATTGACATTTTATGACATGTAATGACTTTTGGAGTGTTACTATGCTGTCAAGCGGCCGTGGTTCGGTTACATTTAGGCACCAAAACTACTTTTAGTTAAAAACTACCAAAATAATAAGTAAGGAAAGTTGAAGAAATCATTTACGTACATTGACTTACTTAATAGGTAACTTTAAAACAAAACACTTGACTCTCGGTCACAAATGTACAAAAGAGGATTAAGGCCACTGTAAAAAAAAATTTAAAAGTTTTGTGTTCTGACTGTTTTCTCAGAATTTTGACTTTTAGCTTTTTTTTTTTCAAAAAATTCTGACTTTTTTTCTCAGAAATTCTTAGAAACAAGTACAGTGAATCTATAAAAACATCCAGTGTTTGCTTTGTGACGTCACGTTAACAACGATAAAGACAGATTGCGATCGAACGGAGTGCTGTGGTGCGTGCGTACCCCTTTCGCACGCCAATATCTCTCCAGTCACGTCCATGAGAAGCATCAGGAAAACACCTGCAGTTTAAGGATTCATGTTATGTTCAATCCATTCAACACCAAATACAGGTTTCATGATCTGGTAGATGTTTTAATGCAGAACGTTCTCTACGTTTACTCCTTATGTAATGCATGACTTTTAATAATTTATTTAATCAGACTGAGTTATTTAATGTATTCACATCAACTCAACATGATAGAAATAGTTTGTATTAAAAGACTTGAATTAAACTTTACGTAGACATTAATTAAATGGAAATGTTAATGTGTGAGGAAAACTAGGAAAACAGAAAATGTAGTTTTACCTGTGAAAAAGACGGTTTTCATGGCTGCAATAGTAGATGAAAGAGTTAAGATACAGGAAAGTATATCGATTTAAACTATCTAAATGAATAAAGGATAAGCTTATTTTGTTAAAAGTTATAAAGTTACCTCATCTGATGTGTTGAGTACGTCGCGTCTCGCTGCTCCAGCCCTGCACTTTATGTGGATGTGAGGCTTTGTCATTTTATACTGTATGCAAACCCACCGGGTCATGTGAAGGTTCAATCAACATGTATTTGACTACAAGTGTAGCCTCTGGCGGGATTAAGGAGGATTTAGGTGGCACGGTCCGGTTAAGATCTCGTATTTGTAGTTTAATGATTCAGGATTAAGTGTAACTTCTTGTTGTTGTTGTTTGAACAACATCCAAATTTCTCCTCTGGGGGATCATTCTCGTCTCTTATCTAAACTTTCAACGCACAATTCAGGGTCAAAAGACTAAGCAACCCTATAAATATGTTAATATCATATTGAATCGGAGATTAATCAGAAACTTTTTACTTGTGTTTATCGTTTGCATACTTAACATGACTATCAGCTAAAGAAAATAAAGAAATATATAATAATAATAATAATAATCAGATTTATTTCTTTAATTATTTCTGATTTTGTCAGTTTCAGTCCTCAACACACTTCAACCTGTTGTGGCCAAAATAGGTATTACAGAAACGAACACATTTGTGTCGTCAGCATATCATCAAATCAGAGATTCATTCAGAAGTTGATGGTTTGTATCATTTGCGTGCTTAACATGAGTATCAGAATATCAGCTGAGGGCCGTACAGTCTGCCTTGTTATCACAGTATTGTAAATTAATAAGCCATGAAATGCACCAAAGATATAACTGCAAATAAATGTAGAGATAAATTAATCTACAAAAAGGTGACAGAGATATTTCTGCTTCAGTTTGCCTCCTTATTCATTCACCTTTGTATCAATTTGTCTATTTATTTACTTTCCCATTTAATTTTCCTTTTTGTTTATTAATTTGCGTATTTATTTCTTTAATTATTTCTGATTCGGGCCGTTTCAGGCCTCCATACACTTCTGTAGGTATCACAAACACAAACAGTTTCACAGACGAGGTTGTGATTAAGAGTTTTATTCGGTTCAAACGTTGTTGGAAAACATTTGGGATCATGTGAGTACACAACTCATCAAAGTATACAGAGGTCTTAATTGTTTTTGGACATTTGAATGCAGAAATGTTACGTACTAGATCTTTAATAGGTTAGTAAGTCAGTACAGTGAGTAAAATGTAGCATCTGTTAAAACAGAGATATGAAGTACAGCGTGGATACAGGTGCAAAGAAATAAACTGCATGCATATAAAGAAATATACATGAAAAAATAAATGATTGTCTTGTCACACAGAAAACAACTCAGTAAGAGACTGAAACTGTTCCAGAGGGACGGAGCTCAAATGGTTAAAACACAATCCATCTTGGATTTGTGGAAGAGAGTCTAGCTAAGAGCCTGGATGTGGCTTAGAGCTAACGAAGGGAGGTGAGGATCGGCCTGATGTGGGATCTACGGTTAGGCGAACAACAAGTTTCAACAGGATATATTCATCACTAGATATGAAGCGGGACACCACGAATAAGTAAACAAGAACACACAGACGTTGGATACAGTCTTTAAAGTGATCACTCTTAATTCTTCAGCAGTACAGTTCAACCAACTATAACCTCAACAGCTGTACTGAAACGATACGGACACATCTGCTTCATAATTAGCATCCTGCAATGAGAAAAAGATAATAACTCATTACATAAAAATTTACCAAAATGCATGAGAGAATATTTATGGTATGGAAACCAAATATGAAAGTGACATTTCCTTTGCCCAAATATGGACGTCATGTCTCCTGTTCCAAAGCAAAATAAATATAGGAACAATTCATATTGTTCTTTAAATGTGTTGTTTTGTTTAGATATTTTTGTCGAGGACCACTGAAGGCCACAGTTTTGGATCCAAAGTTTGGATTGATGTGACACAGGAATCATCATCTCATCAATGGACCACGTATGTTTTGTTTGTTATCCACGTTTGTTGACTAAAGGAATAGTTCAACATTTTTGGTTTCTGGCAGAGAGATCAAAAAAGATTATCTATACCACTGTCATGCCTGCAGGTGGTTAGCTTAGCTTAGCTTACCTTAGCAGAAAGCTTGTGCAGGGGTAACAGCTCGTCTGGCTAAAAGAACTTTAAAGTTCACTTGTTGTATACGTCTTATTTTACAACAATAGCTGCTGTTTTATGGGGGATTGCATGGGAGTAGTTTTTCTGTGGCTCTCGGCAGTACAGTCCAGGAAGTTGTTGCTCCCTGACTCTTTGTTGTTTGCATGGATTAAACAAATGAGATTTAACATGTTAATCAGTGAGCTGCAGTGGTGGAAGAAGATCCTTAAGTGAAGTAAAAGTAGCAACACGACAGTGTAGACATACTCCATTACATACAGAACGTAACAGTACAACAACATTAGCATTTTATGTACTTATCGTAGCCAACTATGAGTAAAAGTACTTATTATATAGAGAATAACGTTTTTTATGTAAGTATTGATGTGGTCATGTGTTGTGATGGAATGTAAGCACATTTACTTTAATCCAATAATTTTCCAGGCTAGCTGTTTCCCTGCTTTCATTCTTTATGCTAAGCTACGCTAAGAAATGCTAAGAAAGTGAATAGGAATATTCCCCAAAGTGTTGAACTGTTCCTTTAAGAATTCAAGAGGTTTTTTGTTTTGTTTGTTTTTTTAACCTGTGCTGGCTGCTGATTTGTCTCGACCCAAATTTTTATTGTGAGTCTAAGCTGCCGGCTGCTGAAAGTCAAATAGTATAGTTAAAAGAGGTATTTTAAGATTAGGAGGCGACACTCACCCGTCTTCTCAGCGACCTCCGGCTGCTCTTGACGTTGGAAGATGACTCCATTTTTGTCACTTCGCCAGCGGACACTGTAATCAGTCACGAACCGATCCGCCAGGCGTGTCTCCAACTGAGAAACCAAAACCAGGTGAATGAATCTTTAAGTTATTATAAAGCTGAATAGTTAAATCATCTTCTTGTATAATCTGTGTGGAGTGTCTGTTTTACTGTTAATTTAAAAGTTGTTACTAACGGTTAAGGTCAAATGCAGGAGGTTTATACACGATGATGTTTTTTTACCGTTTTCAGGAGTGCATCACTGACAGCAGAGTCGGTGAGATCTGCACCGGAGCGCACCTTTATCCTTACCGCCATCTTCTTCACCCTGAGACCTGCAGCAGAGTCACTCTGTTAATGATCCACACCTTTTTTTTTTTTAAGCACGGGTTTCATTTCTGCCTCGCTATTCAAAATCTGATCAACTATTGCTGACTCTTCAACTGTCAAGAGTTTCGGTTTGATTCATTATAATCAACAAAGCAGCGATTTTCTTACTGTCCAGCTGCCAAAATCTAGATGACAGGTGAGTTTTTTTGTTTTACTTGACTACATTGTCAACAAATGTGTGAATTTGGCACTTCAGTCGCTCACCTCCCTGACAGACAAACGCAGCCTTGCTGCCACAGTTGGAATCGACCCAGCGTCCATGCTGCACAGCCGCACAGCTTCCTCCATTCGGCTTGCCGCTCTGCCAGTACCTGAAGGAGGTTTGTCTTCCATCTGACCACATCCAGGCATCGTTGAACAGACCAAACCATGCCTTGTTGTTGAACCCGATAATGCCCGTCCATGATTTGACTACATCTGCAATTTCAGAATTGGCCGTTGAGGTTTCCACATAGGCCAGGTCAGTGTGCTGACTTCTGCACAGCTCCTGACTGGCCACCCAGCTTTTTCCCTCTTTGTAATGCACATACCTGAACGGCTGGCCTAAAGAGACAAACAGGGAAGACGAAAAGCAGTGAATGTCAGGCGTTTCCCCTGTAAAGCAAGCAGGGTTCGAGAAGAAAAACAAGAGAATATACACAAAAGGTTCCTTTAGCTGGCTTTGAATTTAAATGCTGTCGGACATGCAAACAGGCCGTTCTCTCACATCGTAGAGCAGCTTGCAGGAAGGAAAATCTTATGGAAATTTAAGGAAAATGTCCACCTTTGCATGATTACAAGTTGAAAGTCAATTTATTCTTAATTCCTTTCGAAGTTAATGATGTTGGTGTAATAACGCTGATTCATGGCTGCATGTGGGCTCTACGAAGAGTCAATGCCGTTACCTACGCAAGCGGCCTGTAGAGTATTTATACACGTGCTCTGGTTTGTCTTAATTTCCTCCTTTAAACAGACCAACTCCTTCGGCTCACAGCTGTGTCTCTGGGCTTTGTGGGGACAGGTGAGGAGGTCAGGACGGACTGCAACAGCAGAAGAGGTCGGTGTGTTTACTGGGGGAAACTACAGGTCACAAAACATTGTATTTGCACCGCTGCAAAGCACCACAGAAGAAGACAGAAAATGTGATTATGCAAAGCGGACCAATGGCAGCCACGATGCATGTTTCCGCAGTGTACTGTTGGATTTCTGGGGAGGTGTCACATCAGGCAGCGGCGTAGGGCATGAACCTATGCAGAAGCTACGCTGCAGAGGCGTTAAACAGATCGATATTCACTGGGGGGAGCAAGTACACCGTTACCTGTATCTGTACTCGGAGTGGTCGGTGCTTACTTACAGAAGCTGTTCATTTTTAAAAGAACCATAGCAGTTACGGACGTCGCGTTCTTTACTCACGTTCATAACACACAAAGTCGTTTTCATTTCCACACGACAGGTCATTCCACCTGGTCGTCTGAGAGATCTCTCCGCACCATTCGCTGCCATCGTCATTACTGGGTTGATCGCCATCCCACACGGTGATGCGCGCCGCGCCCCTGCCATCCGACCACATCCACCTGCGAGTCCCTCCTCTCACAAGCCCGATCCAGCTCAACGTCGTACGACCGCCCAGCGCTTTGTCCAGCGCGCTCTTGTCGTCCATGTTGTTGACGGTGGCCAGGTCGGCGTGCTTCACTCTGCAGAAGCTCTGAGCCTCGTGCCAGGTCAGGGAGTCAGTGATGAGGTGGTACCGCTGTGATGCTTAGATCAGAAATTTAGAAGGAGAAAAAAAACAGAACATACATACGACATCAACAACGAGAAGCACCGAAACACCTCTGTGACACAGTCTTATAGAAACTGTACACTGTGAGCTTTTAAAAAATAATCAATTGTAACTAAAACAGAGGGGTTAGGGTGTTATTAATAAACTCTCTCACAGTCAAAAGTTATGAATATTTCTATATGTTACTCAAACAGACACCTTTTTACAAAGCCTTCACATCTCTGTGTGTTCAGGAAAGCAGTTACCACACGATTACTTACGATCCTCAGCAGTGGTCTTCTGAAACAGAAGGACGATCCCTGTGGACCAAAGCACACTGTGTCATTTTCATCCTTCAACAACCATCAACGCTATAAAACACTGTTGGTCCAGTAAGTTCTTAATTGTCCTTACCAATGAAGGGGAAGGCGCTTTGTAGCCACGTCATTTATCTGTGAGCCAGAAGGAGAAAAATTACATTTTATGAGCGAAAACCCTGCAGTGATTCAGTCATTTTGGATAAATCACATAATTTGTGTAGCTCTTTATTCTACATTACGGGATAATTCAAATGACTAGACATTCTTAACGCGGACTTACCTCTCTTGATGTTGACACCCTGCAAAACCACCTCAGTTAAGGAGCCCGGGTTGTGCCTTTTGAGAACATTCATGGAAATTTCTGTCACTTTGTCATGTAATTTCATGCAAAACCCGGCCGGGAGCGAGGGGGAAACACGAGCGGATTTGGTTACCAGTGGTCCTTCGACGGCAGAGGCTCGTCTGGTTGCCTGTCCGCAGATTCGCTTTGCGTGCTCACCAAGCTTGTTCCTGAATTCTTCCATTCTATCCAACTTAGTGAAATAATTGATTGATACAAGAGATTCACAATCAGGGATTGTGTCGCTTTGTCGCTGTTAAGTGAAAGCACCTGACATTTCCAAGCACTTACAAAAAAGTGTTTCCAGTTTGTGGCCTTGAACAGAGAAAATATGGACTTTCTGCTTGTATATATTGTTATTAAATCAACATTATGTTGTTTTTTTTACCTTAAATTAACAGCTTCAGGATCATTGTGATGGTACAGTGTCTTGTAACAGGGTGAATGTCTCTCTGTCTCAAAAAAAATCACACAAAATGTCAATTTTTACATATCGTTGCTTTACATTTTACTAAAAATCGCTCATGAGAGACCCATTTTAATCCACCAGCTGTTCTGCAGCGCCAGCAGTGCTTTGAACGGACTGAATTCCGACAAACAAAAGACATCTCGAAGCAAAAAATAAACACAACATAGTGCACAGGATGACCAACTAGCGAGGTTTGATTTTGAAAATGTTTTAATATCATTCACAACCCGATACAAATTCCAGACCTTGGATTGCACCTTTTTAGAAATATCGACATAGTTCGACCGGGCCAGGCAGGATGTTTCGCCCGTTCTCACTGATTAACATATTTTTTCCAAAATGTCAAAGTAATTTTTCATGTGTACATAATGCTGCTCCAATAATATCTGACTTGAAAGCTTAAAACACATTTAAAATCAGTTTGGATGTATTTTTCAGAAAGATTCATGAAATGGCTTGGATAAGAAGTGAAATCTAATCAGCAGACGGCCAAAACATATCAAAGAATGACCAAAGGCACTCTTGTGGCAAAAAGGTTAAAAAGCCTTTATTCTGAAGGCTATTTTATTCTGAAATTCACATGTTAAACTCAAGCCTTTAGCGACCCATGCATAGTGGCACAAACTGCAGGTGACCATCTTATTTGTTTTTTTCCACGCCATTGTCAACACAAGCAGCCGTGCAAAGCATGCTGGTAGCAGAGGGTTGTGTTTCAAGAGATTGCAGGTCAGAAAACCCTCGAAAAGCTATAAAAACTGAACATTGTCGAGTTAAGAGAGACATTTCGCTTGTTTGAAATCGTGGAGCAGACAGACACTCAAGGGTGGAACACGCTCAGCACACAGCGTAGCCTGTTTGAAGGCAGAGGATAACTGCAAACACCTGAGCAGTGAGCAAATGAACTCTCAGGCGACGGATACAAAGTCTGACCACTAGATGGCTGTGCGTCATCTACAGAAAGAACAAAAGACTTCAACAGAAACTTTGCCAGTGAGCAAACTGAAAAAATAAGATGTAAAAATACTGAATTTGTGCAGATCCTTTTTTCATTTTACTCTGTTTTCCCTCGAAAGATAGTCCTCAGTCAGCTTCAGTCCAGTCAGAGTCGCAGGAGTCACGTTTCACCTCACACCTGTCGGAGAAGAGACAGCACACACACTCTGTAGCCCGACTCCCTCCACAGGTAAACACACAGAACAGCGAGGAAGCAGAGGAGAGAAAACACACTGTTGGTCAAAGACCACTGATACTGTTGGTGGCTTGAGAATGAAAGACGGTTGTGTGATTATCGAATCAAAAAGGTGAACTATAATGGAGTAGATTCATCTCTACACATTGTATTTCTTACATAGAGAATACATTAAATATAGATTGAGCCTTTGTTTTCTACTTCCTACTTTCTTCTAGCTGCGCTGATTACAGCCTCGTTGACCTTTACAAGTTTGGCTGCTATGCCAAAACCAGTACAAGTCAGTCAAATTAGCTGTTTCCCACACGGAGATGGTCTATAGAGCAGTAAATAGATAAATTGGCAAGAAACAAGTAAATAAGATGAGAGTTTAATGGTAGTTTAAGGAAGTAGAACAACAAAAGTGAATATGAAAAGAGTTAAAATGTCGTTTTTAAAAGTGCCCAATTGATAAATTAAAAAGACAAAAGAAAAGTGATCTTTAAGTACTGAAATTCAAATTAATTCGACTAAGACATTAAATATATAGACTGGTATTAACTGTACATCTGCTTTGTTTTGACTTCTGTATTTACTCGGTCCAAACTGTACATGCCGAAAAAGAAAAAAATACAAGTTCTTAAGGTTGTTAGTTAATGCTCTGATGTTTTTTTTCCAATAATGGGGGAAAAAAAGAAAAAAGAAAAGAAAACACTCTAAAAATGGGAAATTAGTCACAATAGCTGATGTATCAAAGATTTAATAAAAGCCCTTTGCAGTGGGGCAACTATAAAACTGTAACAAAAAGGGAGGAAACGTGACAAAGTCTTACCATGCTGTTGTTTCCAAGTGTGAAACTCGTCCTCCATCTGATCTTGAAATCAGTGATGCCCTTGTTTTTCATCTCTGCCTCCAGCTAAGAAGCATCAACAAGAATTACTCTTTACATGTATCATACATTATTAGATTTACACATAGATGTCGCTCTTATAAACTTTTAAAACTACTCGTTTTAACTGTCACCTCCCACTTCGTGCCTTCACACAGGGGAGGAGACTTCACTTTACAGCTGCACATGTGAGGCAACATCTCAGATAAAACTTCTCTTTCTCACCTGGCTCAAGATTTGTTGCTGGATGGCTGGGTCACTCATGTCGTAGTCAGCTCTGATCCTCACCACAGATCTCTTCCTCAAGTCTGAAAAACGGATTCTGATGTGAGTGCATAGCTGGCATGTTGGCGGCGCTACGAGTGTTATGATTTAAAGAGGTGTACCATTTGTTTAGCATGTTTTGGACGACTGACTATGAATCGCCGCTTGAAATACATCACGACTTACAGTTTGTTTAAAGTACTAAGTCACTTTTAAGGCAAATTTTCCGTCCTCCAGACAGCTATTGTTTCAGGTTCATTTTAATATACTATTATGATAATTTAACTTTGAATAAGAACTTTGAATGAACTTGAATAAGGTAATCAGTTTCACTCAATAAAGACATTGTTTTGTGTCAGAATAATGTTTCGATGCCTATTTTAACATTTTCAATTTGGAATATTTTAAGACACAAACCGGTAAACAGAGAGTAAGACTGCTGTATGTAGATATATTATAATGCAATGTAGGTCTGCATCTAATCATTTTTATCAAATTATCAGTTCATCTCAAACATTGAGATATTTGAAAAATGTCAATTACATCTTCCCAGCGGCCGACCGTGATATATTTAAGTTCCTTCTCGTTGTTTTTTGTTAAATCAACAGTCCAAAACTCGACAATGTTTAGTTTCCGATTATACAAAACAGAGGAAAGCAGTAGATCATCATGTCTGAGGAGCTTGAATCAGCAAATCATTGACATTTTTGCTTAAAAAAATGACTTTTTTTTGCAAATCAACAAATCTACAATGCTATAATATAAAGCTTACATAAACGTATAAAACACTTACAGTAGCAGAGAAACATAGATTTGGTGTCACAGGATCTCACGCTCCATTGCCTGTTGTAAATATAGACACAGTTCGGACCTTCTCCCAAGTTGTCCACCAGCCCCTGCCACTGGTATCTATACGAGGAGTGACCCCCATCGGACCACCTCCAGGAGTCTCCCAACAGGCCGATCCAGGCCAGCTTTCCCACCGGCACCATGCTCTGGACCTCCTGGTTCTCAATCAGGTTCCTCACGCTGAGCAGGTCTGTGTGGTGCTCCCTGCAGTAGTGCTGAGCGTCGGCCCACTTCATCTGAGTTTCCACCAGGATCTTGGTCTCTGGTGCACCATCTCTGCCTGAGACCACAGGGAAAGCATGATGCACCAACATACTGTGAATTCTCAAAGGCCTGTTTAGCTGAAAATATCATCATTGACTATGTGTACATGCACACTGATATTCCACAATTTTTCTGAACAATATTCTGACTTTCATATGGGTCGTGTAAACAGCACATTCTATTTGGATTTTCTGAATTAGGCCTTATTCCAGGTGTAGCATTTTCTGATAAAAAAGTGAGGATATGCCGATGCCATTCGGGTTACAGACGCATTTTTTGGGCGATGCCTCTTGTCTGTTAACGGTAAACTCTCTGCGCTGTCATGGATGTCTTTTACACAAACCAACTAGCCGACAGTTAACAAGAGGATAAGAGAGATGCATGCCAAAAAGAAAAGGCCACATTTCTGGTCAGGAGGAAGAAACACACCTACTTTTAAACGTTTTGAAAGAGGCGGGAATTAGAGGTGATGGGGAGGCTTGCAGCACCTCCTACAAAGATGCATTATAAAACCCATCAGTTGATAAAAATAAAAGCGTGATGCCTGATAACATTACAAGAACACATCCGTTTCCTGGTTTATTAAGACATATGTTTCCTATTAACCTATAGAGTACACACCTATTTCCTGTTATGAACCCAAAACGTCCCAATGAAAAGAAGAAAAGTGAGAAAAATATGACAAACTGACACAATGTTTTTTACACAAAGAAAGAACAGGAATGCCCAAATAGTTAAGAATTTGTCATAGAAAGTGTTTCACAGAGTTCCTCCTCAATCAAAAGGCCACAAAAATGAATGATTTTATAAAGGAGTCTGAGGACGTTCTCTCCGTCTTCATCTCCTTGCTGTTGTTGACTGTAGTATGTTGGTGTTAAGTGTGCCGTCTTATGTAGTGCATAACAGTCCCAAATGGTTGTAAATAACTATTAGATATAAATTATCCCGGCTATTCAATGATTACAATGACGTCATTATTTAGATTGACACCGTCGGCACCCTCAGCTGTGACGTGTTCCAGAGGAATTTGGTTTTAATTTCTAGTACCAGCGCAACAAAAATGAAATATTTTGTGCATGTGAACATCGTCAATCTTAAAACATTTTCGTCATTAGCATGAGTGGACTCATTCTGTCGTACTTAACCCATTCAGGCCGGGAAAGCATTGCCGCGTTTCTACCATTAAAACCGGGGGCGCTGTTGCATAATTCTACCATTAAAGAAGCCGGGAAAGCGGGTACGTCTTTCTTCGGAAGGCAGCGATTTCGAGGAGTTTCTCGGCTTCGAATAAGACAGCCTCGCTGACATAATCACTGAGGAGGGCTTTGACCCAATCGACCGGGAGTTATGGTTGAGGCATACGTTTGAGGACAACAACGATGATAACGATGACGAGTTTGAAGGGTTTGAAAGTGAGTGGAAGACTGACAACTGCCACAGTAATCAGCGTAGTGTTTTCAGTCGCACAGCAGGGGGGAAAGTCGATTTACCTGCAGACGCCACACGCTGCAGGCATTTGATCAGATTTTTACGGAGGAACTTTGGGCGCATCTTGTTACCGAGACTAATAATTACCGTGACCAGGTTCAATAAACTCCAACTCACATTGAGTGCTTCGGGAAGCACTATCGCCGGTACATCTAAGGCAGACTGTTAGTCATTACATTCTGTTCTTGTTCTTTATTTCTAGTTGATTTTTATTTATTTTCTCACTGTTATTTATTTGAAAACAGCGCTGTTCCTGCACTGACACGTTACTTTGACACTGACAATTTGTGTGTTCACTTTATCTAAATAAACTCAATGTCTGAGGAAAGCCACAGGTGTAAGCCCTCAAATACTTTTTGAATTTTGTTTCTATCTGCTACAGAGGCTGAGAAATCAATCATTTAGTAGCTGTTGAATTTCCAGAAAATCTTCAGGTTTTAGGGGTTTTTCTGAAATCACCCACAGGTTTTACAGGCGTCTTAGGCCTGAATGGGTTAAAGTGATTCAGTGTCAAACACTTGATGCAGAATACCAGAGCTTGTGAGACAGCAGTAGTTCTTAGTGTGGTGGTAATTACAATTATTCAGAAAATGTTTTTTGATATCATTGATATGTGTACTGCAATAGATTTTGAATTCTGTTCCTTGCAGACTACGGAGACCAGCTCATCAACTATACATGTAAAAGCGTGTGAGTTATATTTTCCATAATATTACCATCAAAGCATAGGAAGTAGTGAAGTAAGTCACAGTCCAGGTCTTTCCATTCACCCGTATGTTGCATGCCAACACAGTGCTGGATGCCCTTCATTTTGTTGGGCTCGTCAACACCCCAGTTCCTGAACTCAGCTTCACCGTCTCCATAGTAACCCTCATCTGGCAGAGACCACCTCCAGGTTACAGCATCCTCATACAGCCCAATCCAAAAATCATTAAAGTTGTTCTCCATTTTGTCAATGACCCTGTTCATGTCCTGAGGATTGTGGATGGTGGCCAGGTCAGTGTACCTGCTTCTGCAGTAGGCCTGCGCTTCAAACCACGTTTTTGGTTCACTGTGAATGAGAATGTAGTCACGGCTACAGGACCTGGATAGGCAGTAATCTGTTGGAGGAAGAAGGAGAATTCAACAATAACCTGTGAGTGCATGATGTAGTTATGAATAGGGGTGGAACGGTTCACAAAATCCACGGTTCGGTTCATATCACGGTTTTGGGGTCACGGTTTTCGGTTGGGTTGGGTTGGGTTTTTTTCTATTTTGTTTACACTCTAAAAAATACCATGCATCAGATCTATAGTCTAATAATTAGAAATCAGATTTAAAATCAGATATTCTTAAGGACATGTCATGCAATCATTGTATCCTATAAAGTAAAAAGAGGAAAATGACTCTTAAAGCTCTGACTCTTGAATTAGTGCAAACAAAATAATTTAACTTTCCTATTTTTATGGTCACATTACAAGCAAAGGGCATCAACATCAACACGTACCTCATGACGTAATGTTGATGTGAAGTTGTGATAGGCTACATGAACTGTGTATTGTGTTTTATTTTGAAAGGGGGCGGAAGTGTATTACGTTGACTCTGTGTTGGATTTCCTGTCTGGCGCAATCTGCTCTGTTGAGCTTCACGCGGTTTAGCAACGGCGCCGTGAAAAAATAGAAGTGCTACAGACTGACAGCGCTGCAGAGCGGAGAGCCGCTGCTGTGACGTCACGCGGCGCCCGGTGGGGATGGTCTCATAGATTAGAGTGGCAGCGATCAGCTCCGGTGACCGCGGCGCCGCCGTCACGTCCCGGTGGAAATCAGGCACATTGCGCGTCATAAACCGAACGGTAAACACGCGCCCCGAACCGTGACATGCGTACCGAACTGGACGGATTTTTTGGATGAACCGTTCCACCCCTAGTTATGAAGTAGTTAAATCACTAAAAGACAGAGAGAAAACATTAAAGAACCATATCAATCTAACCAGAAAATTGTTCTTTCAAAGAACTGAAGGCATTAAGAAAACATTACAGTGGTACTTATAAAGGAGATACAAGTAAAATGTTTAATTTTAAATGTCAGTGTACACTTTTTGGTTGGAAAATACTCAGCATACAGTAGAATCATCCATCCATTACCACCATATTAACTTTGGTTGTGAGCTTTACAAGCCAGGATGATTGTATTAACATGTGATGTAAATGACAGTATCATCTGCAAATGCGATGATCCTTCCATTTCCAGTTGGCATTTTGAATTCTAAGGATTTCAAAACTGTTCATTCATTTACCGTGGGGTGGGGGGCGCTGAGGGACTCTGTTTTGAGGAAACACCCAAGTGCTGTAGACCTTGACCTCACACAGAGGCGGTGGTACATCAGGATGCATTACAGTCACATAGCGACCCACAACCCCACCACAATCCAGGGTCATCAGAGATTGTGAAGTCTTGGAAACGACCTGACAGCTGAAACATAGAAAAAGAAACTGACAAGGTGCACGTCTTTAAAATTTATCCAGATTTTCTTAAAAATATATACACTGTCTGAACACTATATACACTGAAAACCAGAGATGACTTAACTCAGATTCTCAAATGGGAAATCTTCTTCCTCCACACTTAAAATATTTTAACATTAGAAAAACACCAGAATATGTGGCTATATTGTGTTACCACTAAATGCAGTATTTTATATCTCTGCACATTTATTGATGTAGGGCCTAAAATACCCTACTAGAGTGCTGTGTCACTTGATGGTAAACACATTAATTTGTGTATTAAAAAAAAGACGGAAGTTGAATTTTTTCCCTAAATTACAGAGACCACTGTTTGAGATCTCCTCAGACGAAAAAAAAACAGGCATTTTATCTAGAAGTGTTCGTGAGAACAAAACCAGATCATTTTGATAAGATGTCAGGACAGTTTCCAGCCATGTTAGTGACAACAAAACCATTTGTTTGGTTTAATCAGATGTCAAGTCAAAGATTTCAATTTGTGGTGACAGAGTCGGGTAAGCCAAAATATTTCCCTAACCAGATCTTAAGCAGTGTTGTCACAACATAAAAGTTTGAATGTATCCATGCTTTTCAGCATAGGACATTGTCGACATTTGCATTCATCCAACCTTGTACAACTGTATGTTTACCTTGTGTTGTCCACTCGGACTCCATCACTATAGTAGCTGTCCTGAGGGTAGGCAAGCTGGACCAAAGTCACAGTGTAGGGAACCAGTAGATCCAGTGTCACCCATTGACCGGGTTTGTGTTCAGTTATGCTGCAGGTCGAATACGAACCATCAATAACTAGGCTAGCAGAATTTCTTTTCCATCTTGAAGAAGACTGAAAAGCCACTCCGCTCACAGCCACATTTTCTAGTGAGGAGAAAAGTATTAATAAATAACATGTTTGCCAAAAAAACATCTGCAAAATCATCCTTTACTTGCAGAAATCCAACAAATGCCATTTAGAGGTGTGATAAATAAAAATCTAAAGAGCAATTGGTGTTATCTCTTAATGAAAGCAAGTAGACAATATGCCTATAGCAAGTTTTGATCATTGGAAATTCTGAATTCAAGTTTTCACGATTGGGTTAACGCTGAGGAAGACAGTTCTACATGGGATGCTACACAACCCAAAGCCTCAATATTTTACAACCAGGGAATAAGAATCAATATTCATACTATCTTTGTCTAGAATTGTCCACTTCAGCTTTAAACAGGCAAGTTATTTCACCCAGAAGACTGCTGTTTGTGTCCAGTGTGAAACCAGAGGTCAACCCTGAGTTATTTCAACTTATTAACATGGTAAGTTACGTCACATACATAACGTAACGTAAGAAACTAACGAAGCGTAGGTATATTTGTAACAAATTACAGAGTTAATGAAGTTATTGTGACTCTAAGAAGTTCCAAAGTACTTTGTTTACCTAAACCTAACCCGACTGTGATCGTACGATGAAGTTCTGGTACGCCTGTCGTGCTACGCTGCAACAGTCACGTTGTTTGGGGAACGGTGATAGTATAACATTTCATCATAGAGTCGTTGCCAATTAACCTATTCATTTAGATATGAATATGTGTTGTGGGAATCCAATTCCAGGCTTTCAGCAACATATGCAAAGTAAATAACATAATTTCCTTCACTTGTTTTGCACATGAGTTCACTTAAGGAGTAACATCATTTTATCATAACTGGATAAAATTCTGTGTTTTGCTTCCTTCCCTGGTTAAAAGTTTTGAGCCTTTTTCACCACCAGGGAGCAAATAATGAAAGCTTTTATCGTCATGCACTTTGATCTTACAATATCACATGCCCGTGAATAAAGCCAAAGGCTTGGCTCCAAGTGGCAGAACGCTTTATAGTAGAACTGTAATTAATTTCATATTGTGTGTGTGGCGCTTACCAAGCACAGTACCATACACCCGTACTTCACAAATGGTCAAATTCTTCTGTAGTCCAGGGAGAACAACATGGACAAAGCGGCCATCCATTATTCCACACTGGTAGTTGTATCTGCGCTGTCCCTCTGCGAGGGAGATGACGGCACACCTGAGAGAAGGAGGAGGTCCACTGTAGGTAAGAGTTAAAGTAGCTGGCAAGTACTACATACAGTACCAGTAGTATAGTAGGTACTCTTTTGTTCCTGCTAATATCACCTCTGGTTGCTGATGTCATTCTTGAGGCCTATTCGGACCTCAGCACCGTTCAGCTCTTTCGAGCAGCAGTCACTGACAACAGACACAGCAGTTATGCGGTAGATACTCCTCAGGTCCAGTCGCCACCAGGGGTTGTCTTGCAGCGTGACTGAGGCACAGGTTTCTTGTGAGATCACAGATGTTTGATCAATGGCCATATCTGGAGCAGTTGTATTAGAAGCTGGCTCTGCGGACTGCGTAGCTACTCCTCTTGGTGCCACGTCAGCTGGTGTCGTGAAGGCAGTTGTGGACAAAATGAATAAAAAGGAACTAGTTACTGATGCATTTGGAAAACCACAGCAATGGTCTGTTTACAGTTTTTTACAACCGCTATGACCCGTTTGTCAGAACCTTAAACATTTTTTCAAAACTGTTAACGCACATCACACCTGAAACACACAATTCCCCAAACAGTTAATTTCATGCTCAAAATCACGCAGTGTAACTAAACACAGACACACACTTCCAAAATACAATAATACACTAACACAGTTCACCAAATCCACCAAAGCACTGACACACGTTGTCTTCCAACAGAAACATTTAGTCAGTCACAGCACAGTGTCATAAAAAACACTGACAACTGATGGAATAACACAAACTGAATCACTTTGCATGTGTCAAATCTACTTTTTTTCCTTTTTCTTTTACAATCAACAGATTATTGTATTGATCATACATGTAAATCAATGTTTGTGATGATGGTCTTCATTTTTCTTTTGTTGGACATGAATTTTGTTCCTTTTTTTGGACAGCACTCAGTACAAAAAGTGAACGACCCATATCAGAGTAGCTTTGCAGAATGTTTATGAAAGAAGACAGTAAATGACAGGATTTGCAGTAAACACTTTTCTGTATTGCAAATGAAAATGACGTACAGTAGAGTAAAGAGGAAAAAAACACCATTTAGCTGTCATTCATTACTGTACTGTCAAATACACAAAAAGAAAAAGGAGCAGAAGAAATCACTGTAAAAGTGGAAGAAAAAAAAGCTAATCTGCTCGGTCATCAGCATTGGGCCACATATTTTCATCGACATGACACCTGATGTCTTCTCTGGCCAGGCATCTTGGGAAGTATCTTCTTGCATGCCTTATTCAGCCCTGGTAGTTGTCAGCTGTGATCAATGTAATCTTCAATCCATTAGTTTTGAACATGAGGTTTTCTGTTTTGACAAACCGTGTGAAAGCAATCGAAAATTCACCAGTTAACATCTACTGTTTTGGTCTTGATTGAGCTTGTGTGTAAAAGGAGTTAAAACTAATTTTAAACGTGTAAAATGTGTGTATTTTGTGTCAAAAGAAGAAGAATTGTGTTAATTGTATAGCCCACACAGGCTGATGTTGTGGTAACTGTGTGAAGAGTTTTGAAAAAGCGTTAAAAGTATTTAACAACGGGTCATAGCGGTTGTAAAAAAATGTAAGCACAGTTTAGCCGGGCAACTACGCTGCTGGCAGCTCTTTGTGAATTGTAAAGCAAACTGAATAGATGAAACACAGTATTGGACAAATTTGTGTACAAAACTGAGCACTAGCATGACTAAAATCACCCAAAATCCTTATATTTCCTCACCAAACATGTCATTTTAATGTGTGCATCTTGAGGATAATCAATTGAAGAGACATTATGTGTGCTCTGCATTGTCTTTAAATCAGATTCAAATGATATTTTGAATCTTAAAAATCACACGCTGATGATGGACCATTATTTTGCCTGTATTTTGTATCTAAAGGGGCCATGTGGAGGCTGTCGGTCATTCATTTATGTTAGCTGACTTCATTTCCAAACTAGTGTTAGCTTCACAAAGAAATCCACAGTCCAGTCGCATTAAACAACTTCAACACATCAGGCTTGTAAAGGAGACCGGGAGAGACGAGGAAGATCTAATTTTTCATGTCACGTCACAAACTGCTCACATATAGCCAATAAAAAAAAGTGATTTAAACATGCAAATTGTGACAAATTGTTACGTGGAGCCCCTTTAAGATTTGAATTTGGGAGAAAAATATAGTTTCTGGGGTTCAAGGGAATAATACTAATAATATTTGCTTGCAAGCAAAATGTTGTGTTGTTGTTTTTATCTTGCCTGTGGATGGGATGAATATGTTACGTATGTCACAGTATGTTAGCTTATGTGTCCTTGCATTGCTTCCCTGTGCATCATATTGTTTCTAATGTATCACTTTTACATACACTGTAATATTACTCTTATTGTTGATCAGTTCGACATGATTAATGTTGGTTTTCCTCTAAGTTACTCTAAATCGGTTTTTGAAGAGTGAGTAAATATAGCTGAATAACTCAATTTTAACTGCAAAGAACTGCTTTGCACTCACAGGATCGAAACTATTAATAACTGAGCAACAAATCGGTGCTACTTATTCAGTAAAAAAGGTGAGGGAAACAATTTTGTGTCAATTTCTCCTCTGACGTTTTCACACGGGAACCAACGAATAACTGAATCAACTATAGGTGCCACTGCTGAGTGTTGTCTTACCTCCCGTAATGCGGGTAGTGCCGTACACTCTGACCTCACAAATCTGAACCATCCGTCTTACTCCAGGGTGGAAAATGTTGACATAACGTCCTGTCATCTTGTTGCAGCTGAAGGACATTGTTATGTCATCGGTCACGGTGATGACTGCACATCTGAGGGCCACAAAGACAAACAGTACAGGAACAAAAACTATTGATTAATACCAGGATGACAACTGATGCCTCCACAAAAATGTAGCTAATGCAGATTTGTTTGCACATTTCCCATTTTCTTAAACAATAACACTAAGAAGCAGGGTAAACAGTAATAGGAATTGCAACAGACCAGCCATAAATCCAGCAATATGTTTTAACTGTATTCAGTTTCAGTGCTAAATAAATAATTATGCTATGTGCTGTTTTATACAGAAGCCCATGCATTCATACATTTTTTTTCCCTCCGTTTTCCCGTGATAACGAGTTAATTTTCTCGAGATCTTGAGATAACAGAACTTTGTTTTCCCAAGATAACGATATAATTAATTTGAGATCTTGAGAAAACAAAACGATAGTGGAGTATATTAAATCATTCAGTGGAGCGATGTCAGAGGAGCAGGAGCAGATCGATCACCGCGTCACATGTCTTTTCAAACAAGTCCTGACACAGGCTGAAATAGCATTATGCCTCGCTATTACAGATAATATACACATTAGTGTGAGAAAGGACGGTTAGCTAGGCTTCACCTATATCGGCGGCGCAATCTAAGTGAGCCTCATGTCGTTGTTAACTACACAGCTGACCAGCTACGAGGTCCCGGGCGTCTCGATTGGATACCGGATGATAATAATAATAATAATAATAATAATAATAATACATTTTATTTATAACGCACTTTACATCAACTGAATGACCTCATAGTGCTACAATGCACATAAAAAAAGAATAAAAACAACATAAAAGACTTTAAAAGTAGCAGAGTAAGCATTAAAATAGCAGTTTTATCCGTAGGCTTTTCTAAAAAGATGAGTTTTAAGGCCTTTTTTAAAAGAGTTCACAGTCTGTGGAGCCCTTAGATGGACAGGGAGTGCATTCCACAGACTTGGTGCAGCTGAACAAAAGGCGCGGGATAATTATCTCGAGATCTCGAGAAAACAAATGAAATTAACTCGTTATCACGGGAAAACGGAGGGAAAAAAAATATATGAATGCATGGCCGTTAAGGGCTTCCATAGTTTTATTCTATCGCACTAGTAAAAAATATATAATGGTAACACTTAATTTCAGTCCAGAAAATGGTAAGGTGGTAAGTTGGTGGTAATGACAACATATTTGAAATAACCCTCTAATTACCACAATTGTCTTCATGCACAATCCAACCTACCTCAATGCTACTTTGCACCTCATGTTAATACTGTAAATATATGTTATTTAGTTTGTTTAGTTTATTCATATTTATCTTTTCCAAGTGCGGACTTGTTTTAACATGCTGACTTGTTTTGTGTCCGTGCACAACTTCTCCACGTGCCTTAAATCGCTCAATTTTGTGTCCATGCTCAAGTTGCTCATCGTCATACTGTAAATAATATGCAGCACATGGAAGAGAAAGTCTTAGCCCAGATCTTTGTTTTTCAAATATCTGCTGGCTGCACCGGAAACCTCCAAACATTGGCCGTTGCCCCCGGAGACTAAATAGTCGTTAGACAATAGCTCATGATTTCAGAGATAAGCAAAAGTGGTGACAACATGAAAAACCTCTTCCAAACTGAAAACATCCAACATGGACACAATGTAATTATGAATAATGGTGTAAAAACAAAATGGCAATTCAGTCTCCTTTAACACATCACAACACCTGGGATTGTTGTTGCCATTGTTCTCCAGCGAGTTACCGATGCGGATTTCAGCTCCGTTTAGATCAATAAAGTTGCTATCTGATCTTCTGACGACTTGAATTGTTGAGATGTCGTACGGACCCCGCAAGTCCAGTCGCCACCAGGGGTTGCTCTGCCACAGAGTTGAAACGCAGCTCCCCTGGAAATAGTTTGAATAAGGTTTGCCATCAATCACCGTGTCCGACGGATACGTGGATTCCCAGAATGAGGACTGCATAGCCACTCCACCCCGAGCCACGTTAGCTGGAGAGAAAGCACAGAGACAACTATCAATGTCTGTGATGTGAAATATGTAAGACGGAGGGGGAAAAAAGACTACAAGTAACTTAGTGACTATTTGAAAAAAAATGTATAGCTGGGGAACCTTGACACATCTCAGATGTCTACGAGGTGACTAAGCATTAACAGTTCCACCTCCCTCTCACCACAGATTTCTAATTGCAAAGAAACTAAAAAAATAATAACTACAAAATGAAAAAAATTGCAATAACTGAGCACGACATATGTTCTTATTTCAGTTGAACATAGACCTTAGTCTTCACTGAAGATATTTTGTAACTCTAAATATCAATAACCCCAAACAGTATTGTGTCGGTTTCTATTTCATTATGGTGAAGGAGCAGTTTGACGACAGGGGAGACAGTGCGGCATGTAGAGCTGAATATTTTCACATCTTACTCTGTGATTTGAAGGATTTATTTCGACTGAGCCAGAGGTGTATGTGGAAAGACAAACCAAGGCTGTTTTGGTTAGTTTTGTTTACTTTGCCTCTCTTAATCCTCTTATGCAAAAGGTGTGAGGTTGTCTTTTTCAGGTGGTAAAAAAACAGAGTAGAAAAACAAAAATTAAGAATGAAATTTCTTGACATATTGTGAGTTTATTTTAAGTACTAAGGACTGAAAGCAAAGAGTGGTTGCAAAAAATATCAAACGTGCTGCTGGTATATATTTCCCAGCCAAAACTACGGGGGCTATCGTTTATCGCCTGTTGAGTTGCAAAGTGGTGTTTAGAGAAAGGACAGCCGGGGCTAGCTGGTTAGCATGCTAACTTCAGTAGACGTCTCTGCAATACAGTAGAGGGTGACAAATTCTCGGGATTCCCGCGGGTCACGGGAGTAATTTTACTGCTGGTCGCGGGATTCAAGACGGGCAGGACGCGGACCTACTCGGGATCAGGCAAGAGCGGGAGCGGGAAACAGACCTCTGAAAAATAAGCCCCGCCACGCACGTCACACGGCTAGGGGGCGGGACGGGACGGGAGTCGGGATTCAGTCCTGAGATTTGTGACGGGACGGGACAAGACAAGAAAGTTGTAAAAGTTTCATCACGTGAGCAGGACAAGACGGGAGAATTTTCACGGGAATGGGACAAGACAAGAGTGAAAATCCACTCCGTGTCACCCTTTACAATACAGTGCAGAGACGTCTCTGTGTGACATCAGCACTGTTGTTTACGGAACAAGCACATCTTGACATACATATATATATAAAAAAATTACTGGTGTATTTGTCAATATATACAGAATATATAATTTGATATATACAGTATATATATTTTGACAATGTTGGTAAAAAAAAAATGTATGTTTTAAACTGAAATTCAGGCCATAATTTCATCAGCTATAATTGTCATTTGTCAGTGTTGTTTTACCTCCTGTGATGCCGGTGCTGGCGTACACTCTGACCTCACAGAGTTGAAGTCTCTGGCCTTCTCCAGGGACGACAATGTTGACATAACGTCCTGTCATCTGGCCGCAGCTGAAGGACATTAATACGTCCCTGAGGAGAGTGATGACGGCACATCTGAGGGGCGAAGAGAAACACAGTACGGCAGGATGATTATTCCAACCTCCTCCCTTAATGCAGATTTGTGGGCATGTGTTTTTTTTACATAATAGCATGAAGAGGCTGTAAGGATGTACAGTTACAGTTATAGCACCTGGGATTGTTGTTGCCATTGTTCTCCAGCGAGTTACCGATGCGGATTTCAGCTCCGTTTAGCTCATGAGCGCAGCAGTCTGATCTCCGGACGACGTCAATCGATGAGATGTTGTACTGAACCTGCAGGTCCAGCCTCCACCAGGGGTTCGCCTCAAAATGAGTGGAGAAGCAGCTCCTATAGAAATAGTTTGAATTAGGGTTGCCGTCAATCACCAGGTTTGATGGAAGCGAGGGGTCCCACACCGAAGACTGAGCTGTAACTCCACCCAGAGCCACGTTAGCTGGAGAGTTAGCACAGTGACAAAGATTACAGAATCAATAATCGATAAAGCACTTGATGAGGAGCTGAAACATGGTTTAAATTAAAGGGAGAAAATACATCTGTTTTAAAAACTGAGAAGACAAACATACAAGTAGCTTATTGACTCTGTTCTTTAATTGCTCATTAAATCAAATCCTTGACACAAGCTTAGTAACAAAATGCCTGTTTCATTACCCTACAGTATGTTTTCAGATCTCACCGGATGCAGATCTTTTTCTCTTCTAGTGAAAAACAATTTCCTTTCTCTTTATTAGCGACCTCACCAAATCAGTATCCTTCTTCAACAGTTCATTCAGTGTTCATTCAAAAGTCATACAAAAGTAAAGATACTGTGTTGAAATATTACTTTGGTAAAAGTGGAAGTCTCCCATGTAAATAGTATTTTGAATAAACGTCGTACAGATATTTAATGTACTTGAGTATCAAAAGTAACAGCAGAATACATTTTTGGAGTAAAATGTTGCTTTAATATCTTCTAAAGCCTTTTTTGACTCATTTTAAAACATCCCAAGACCTGAATAACAGCTGAAGCCCCAGAGAGCTTAAATTATTTCACAAAAAAGTCAGAAATAAGTAAAATAAAATAGGTGAATTTTGTTTTTCTTCTTTCCTGTATCTTCTCACAACCTGTCAGATTTATCTTTGAACAAAGTCCGTTCAGATAAGAACCAGGCTAACAAATTATTTATATTATATATTAAACCGTATAAAGAAGCTAAAACTAGCTCCACCTCAACCAGCTACAGCAGCAAAAAAGCATTTTACACATCAGGATTAACAATCTCATAATGTCATATGTGAACATGAACAAGTCCTTTTACTTCTGATATTCAGGTCAAACTTGCTCACATGTACTTTTACCTAAGTAATGTATCTTTAAACATATTTTCTTACCTGCCTGGTGAGTGATCCTCAACCTGAGAAGGATGGACCCTGCAAATAAAAATAAAAAGATTAACAGTAATAAAAACAAATTCAACAACACAACTAACACACACACAATCTCTTACAGCTTTTTTGTTAATTTCATTGGGGCTTAAAAATACATTTTAGTTTCCAAATGAGGCAAAACAAAAATAAAATGTAGTCTTTGACAATCAAATGACTGTTTATAGATGAACTACACAGTATTTATTAACCATTTACAAACTATTATAAACTTCAGTTCCAACTTTACAACAAAAAGTGCTTAACAAATGGTTTATCAAGCATTTCATTGTTTGTTTACAGTAAAATAAGTCTTAACTAAAGTTTAATCAACTATATATAATTATACTATAATATAAATATACTATAATTGTACCTTTTCTTAACGACAGATCTAATAAAATGTTACTGAATCAAATGATCTTGACCTTGAAAAGATCCACAAATTCAAACACATGTACATTATTTTGTGACTTACCCCAAAGAAAAAGGAATTTCCAACTCCACTCCATTAATCCCAAAACGTGTGTCGATGATGTCCGGACTTTAGCTTACCAAACAGCTCGAGTCGCTCACCTCGGGTGCTCCTAACCCTTCCCGATCCGTGCATTTGAATTCACTTTTATACAAATCCATGCAAACCACATTTACATCATAATATGCATGTGTGACTGTGATCAATCTGAAAAAAAAAAGGCAACACCTGACTGCTGTCTGAGATCAAGTGTGTTGTCATCATGCAGGTACCCTTCAAAATAAAATCATTGTAGTGACTGAGGTAACCAAAGTGGATAACTCCAAAGTATTGCATTTCTTAATTAACGTATTTAATAGGCAATTGGATAAATGTTGAATATTGCATCCGATAAGTACGACTTTCAGGTACCTTCACACAGCTGGCACTGGGACACAGTTCACCGTCTTGTTAATTTATAAATCCATATGTTAAATTGATATATTTATGAGAAAAATGCCTGGGAGAAGTCCAATAATAATCATCATAATAATAGTTTTATTTATATAGAACCTTTCATACTTAAAATCCTCAAAGTACAAGAAACAAAAACATAAAGGTACACAAAGTAAAACTTCAAAACCACTATGAGAGCTAAAAAGCAAGATAAACTACTAAAAGACCAATGAGTAAAAGTCAAAACAATATAAGGATACAGCTGCTGAACCAGGATCAGTTCAGAGGCTGTAACAGCAACAACATAAATAAGGTGAAACAATCAAAGTTCTTGATCTATGAGAAGGCTACAATAACAATAATCTGATTTAGCAACAGATCCTTAAGAACTGCAGTAAGAATTTTAAATAGATCGAGATATATAACTGCACAGGGCAGGATTGGTTCTTCTCTTCTGTCAGTGATGAGGAAATCGGAATTATTGATCAAATATTAATATTCTATCTACTTATTTCATGTCATCATTGTGTCTAAATGCACTTTCTGCTCCGTTCTTCTTAGGATATTTAAAATGCGTGTTCTCGGCTTCAGGTGACGAGACGTCTGATCCTTGATTTGATCCTCGAGGAAGGAGGATTTTCTCGGCCGGATGTCCTTCATGTTGACTTTTATGCTCCGAGGCTCAGATTTGGTTCATTCATTTGATTAACCAAATGTGCGCGTCAGCATCAAACCTTGACCTGTGAAGATCCACGTATTGTTTTGTATTCAATTTTCTTTTTACTCCACTACATTCGTTTGACTGCTTAAGTTACTAGTTACTTTTCCGGTTCCAATTTTCCATACCCTTCCTGTCCAGTTAAAACCACGTATCTCCAAATTTGGCGACTTTGAATGTGATTGTTTGTGATGAACTGAATGATTGAATGTTCCTTTATGTGTTGAGAAAATTCACCTGCTTCTTCATCTAAATAAACTACTTAAAAAACCCTCTTGGGTTATCTGTCAAATGCACCGTCATAAAGCTGAAATCAGGGCGGATTTTCTCATGAAAAGTGGGCGTTCCTCAAGACGGTATGTAAGTAGAGTGCTTGAGTAAATGTGCTGAAAAGGATCTAATAACTACTCTAATAAATTCTGTCGGGATAGTGACATCCACTATACTTCACACTCATTTTTATAATTCCAGGGAATATATTTGAGATGTATAATTCAAAACAGACAACAAGCAATCAATGGAATCAAACAAAATAAATCATTGCAGGTGATTAGGAATTTAAAGACAAGACAAAGCGGCTGTTAACATCACTTTTCTCCAACCTTCACTCTCAGTCCTAGTTGAGCTTTTTCTCAATTCTCTCTCCACAAGCATCTGTTGGTAAAAGAAACAGCAGCTGATCAAAGTCAAACACTGCAAAATAAGAAACCTACGATACTAAAACTCATCTGTAAGCTCATCTATACCTGTACTTGTCATTTCTGTGTTCAGATCTGTTTAGAATAAAATAAGCATCAGTCACAAACTTCTCTCACTACCTGTCTTTGTCGGTTGTGGCTCTGGTCTTAAAGTCCTCCAGATCAGCTTGATGTTAGTCAAACCCTGCAAGTGAAAAGCTGCTTCCAACTAAAAACAACAACAACAAAAAGAAAACATCGAAAGCTGTTTTTGTTTTTTCTGCGGGAGGAAAATAACGGCCCAAACTGAACACACTTGCTTTCAGTACCTGCTGTAAGATTTCACGTCTGATGGTTGAATCGTTGAGGTCGGAGCTGGTCTGCAGCCTCATCTTCACTGTAGTCCTTCTCAGCACAGCTGCAAAAATGACATTATTTTCTTACAGGACTTTATTAATGATCAGTTATCTATCTATTATAAGCCACTCTGGGTTGCCAGGTGGACTTGGAGGCCACTGGTCTGCGGGGCATCTGGACCAAAATCATTAAACAAGCACAATGGCACTCAGTAGAGTCCCTTTTAATTCTCCATCCAATATCAAATAAAACATTTAAATCTGCTAAATCTGTGGTTTTTATTTATTTTTTGGATCCACATCAAATTGAACTCACCCACGGATACCAACCACTTAAACACGCTTGATTTTTTACAGCTAGATCATTATAGATGCATTATTCCCGGAGAAATGTACAAAAATGTCACAAAACGCCAACATCTCGAACTGTTTAAAGAAAGTGAGAAAGAAATCCTGGATTCTGTCACAGTGGGCTGGTAGCGGACGTGGAAGAAGGACCCAGATGCACAGACGGGAGGGAGATCAAGGTTGCGGATTCAAAAAAAAGAATTTATTTTCTTACCAAGGCACAAAAAGCACGATCATGACATGGACACGACGTGAAGACAATTAATGACCAGACACAGACTGAACGAAAACCAAGACTTAAATACGTGACACAAATGAGGGAACGAGAAACAGGTGAGACACGAGAGGGCAGGTGCACGTAATCAGAACAGAACCGGGGAAGACGAGACATGAGACAAGACTACAAAATAAAACAGGAAGTGACCAGAACTAAAAACATGAAACTTGACGAGACAAACACAGGACGTGACAGGTTCGTCCCTTTATCCACATTTGCACCAAAAGCAAACGGGGTCTTTTCTTGGCTGAAAACCTTCCGTCATCCAGGTTTGGTAAAAAAAAATCCATTCATTAGTTTTCGTGTAATCCTGCTGACAATCTAAAGCGACCGAGCCCTGAGATCCCATATTGATTTGAAAAGTTGTTTGCACCCTTTTTTAAGCGGAAATCTTCACTGTAGCTGCAAAGCTAAAGATCAACTGCATGTCAAGTGTGTAAATAACTTTTTGTTTGTTTTTTTTTCAGTGTGCGTTCTCAGGGCTTTCCCCGTTTACCCCAGACAACCTATAGGGAGCCATGTTATTTATTTATTTATTTAAAAATCTGTCTATTTTTCTATGTTTAGGAGAATGCTGGTGGTTGGTGAACTTTTCCTTTAAAATCGACTTTTAAATAGCGAGAGCTCAGCGTTCTTTTACCCTGTTTTTATGGGTCAATATACATTTTGAAAAGGTAACAGATATTAACTTGACGGTCTTTGCTCCTCTAATATAATGAAACCGTTTAAAAATGTGTCCACAGACATTCTGTCTTTTATACAAGTCTGAGGAAACTACTTTAACTTGTGCCTCGGATCTTTTTGCAGTGCAGTGGTGGAATCTTACTGAACTTATCTTTACTAGTACCATTTTCAGGTACTTGTACTTTACTTGTTACTTTACACGAATGCATGTGGTCCTATAAATGCAAACTGTAGCTTATATATTAATACATCTGGAATAAAAGCCTCATTTAGAATGATAACACAACAACCAGGCTCTTCCTGCTTAATGAATGCTTTTCATACTTCTGTTCTTTTTACTTAAATATCCTTCTTCCACCACTGCTGCAGTGTTAAGGGGGGCAGTTTGGATCAGATACCTTGTCCGATGGTGGTGGGTCCAACTTGTGGAGCTGGAGTCACTTCAGTTATGTCTGTGGGAGAGAAAAGAGATGGAGAGAAGGGTTAATTGTGAACAAAATGAAATAAAAAAACAATGTTGAAGCTAAATGGCGCCTCCTTCAGGTATATGCGTGTTTTTCAAGACTGTCATTGTATCCAGTTTTATCTCACAGCCACTGGTGGAAGTACATTTATTAAAGTATTTGTTCTTTTTACTCCACTAACTATTTGAGAGCTTGAGTGTCATTTTGTTTTTACATACTTAACATGATTTTACCTAAAGAAAAACAAGACAAACTGGCCACATTCCATTGGTCTTTAAGCTGTTAGCAACTCGACTAAATAGTGATCCGTCAACTGTTTGTTGCAGCCTTAATATGACTTTTAAAGAAGGATATTAAATAATGTGTGCAGGATTTGGGCTTACTTTGGCAGAGAATGCTGAATTCGGTGTCACATTTCCAGTTGTCCCAACTCCCTTTGTGCATAGTAGCACACGACTGAGAGTTGTTTTCATTGTTGGGCTGGTCCGGCCACCACTGTCTGAATGCGGAGCTGCTGCCGTCCGACCACTCCCAGGCGTCTCTGTGCAGGCCGATCCAGGCCTCCTGCACAGCCTGGTCGGCCTGCAGGCTGCTCCTCAGCTCCTGGTTCTCAGCCGGACTCCTCACACTGACCAGGTCTGTGTGGTGCTGCCTGCAGTAGCTCTGAGCCTCAAACCAAC
The DNA here is from genome assembly GCA_039737535.1 of Lagodon rhomboides. NCBI lineage: Eukaryota > Metazoa > Chordata > Actinopteri > Spariformes > Sparidae > Lagodon > Lagodon rhomboides. The sequence continues at coordinate 18,567,487 of CM077806.1, forward strand.
TCTTCGGCTCGGTTACCAGCAAATACGGATCAGAGCCACCATCTACATGGAGAAACAACAGGGGGAAAATGACAAATGATGTCTCCAAGGTAAATACAAAACCTGTAGGTAAAAGGTAGGTTAAGGTCATGGCTGAAAGAAAAAACGTTGGTAGGAAACTGAAAATGTCAGATAAAGTTCACCTGTAAAACAAATGAGAGGCAGTTTAACGAACGTGCAGCTGTTGTCTCTCCAAAAGCCGTCTTCCATCATGGAGACACAGTGCTCGTTCGCTCCTGCGTTGTCCGGTTGATCTTCCTGCCACTGCCTGTAGTCCTCCAGGACTCCTGTGTAGTGACGTTCACCCATCAGAGACCATTTCCAGCTGTTGACGTCGTCATACAGTCCGATCCAGAAGGGCTCCTCCCAGTCTTTAGCCATGTCAGCGATCCTGCTGTTGACCTGCACATTAGATATGGTGGCCAGGTCACCGTACTGCTCTCTGCAGTAGCTCTGAGCTTCAGTCCAGCTCCTCCTCGGCTGAGTGACGAGGATGTACTCATGGATATAGTATGTGGAGCCTATATGGAGAATAAGAAGGTAACAGGTTCTGTGCTGACCTCAAAGTACGAGAAAAATAATCAGAAGAGTCAAAACAATGTTCACTTTGGTTGAGTGTTCACATTTCAAGTCTTAAAGTTTAGCAATTTAAAGGGTAACTCCACCAATTTTCCCACATTAATGTGTGTTTACTTGGGGAGTACTGTTATTACACTGGATATTTCTGGCCTTCAGAAACATATTTCAACATGTTGTTTAGCATTAATTCAAGAAATTATGATAAACATAAAAACAATAAAAGATACAAACAGTTATATATCTAAGTTACAAAGTGAACTACTGATGACACAATAATCTTAATCAGCTTTAGAATTCCAGATTCAGCAAAAGCTGTTTGACAATAGCCGTTGTTATACTGGGTGCAATGTAAAGCTCTTATTTTGAAGACAAATTCGACCTGCTTCTCTTCACGCCCAACTTCCTGCCTCACGTCACGTCACACGTTTACGCCTACCCCAGTGGCGGCTAAGTGGAGGCTTTTTGGAAAAGAAGAAATATTACACCTCCCTTTTAGATAGTCAAGGCGGCCCACTGCAGCCTTTACCTTGCTGCAAATGTGCCACCTTTTCTATCTAAAAGGGGCTAATGACTGGCATGACATTAGATTCCTGAACATTTATGGCCTATTTTTCACAAATATAATGTTTTTTACTGTTGAAACACTAATTAAAAGGGAATAGACAAAAAAACTTTATGGAACACATTTCCATAAAGATAGTCAGAGAAGTATTTCCTACAATTTGGCAAAACTATTTAAAAGAACTACGAAAAAAAAAAAACACACACACACACAGAATAAAATGCAACTTGACAATAGAGCACTTTGAACGTCAGGAGCAAAGAGGCAGATGCCCAAGCAGCCGTAGCTTCCCCGTCTGCACCTGCCTGCTGTTTAGCTGCAATAGGGGAAGATCATCATCATGAACCAGAAGTCGGCACCGTATTGTTTCTACAGGGTGAAAACAGAGGCTGAACAAACCACGATCTTGCTGCGATCTCACGTCAATAAACCCATTCACCCCTCCCTCCACCACTTACAAGAAATGGCAAAGCCTGTTGAAAAATCAGTTAAACAGAACTTCCTGTCATCTGTTTTGAAACAGGACATTTAAAAAAAAAAACATTTTGGGAGAGAAAAAGACAATTAACATGATCGTGGTTCATATTTGATCAGCATTGCCTTGTTTTACAGTGTGATCGTAGTTTGTTCAGCCTCTGTTTTCACCCTGTAAAAACAATATGGTGGCGACTTCTGGTTCATGATGATGATCTTCCCCTATTGCTGCTAAACAGCAGTCAGGTGCAGACGGGGAGCTACGGCTGCTTGGGCATCTGCCTCTTTGCTCCTGATGTTCAAAGTGCTCTTTTGTCAAGTTGTAACTATTGTGTGTGGGTTGTGTTTTTTTTATGTTGTTGTTGTTGTTGTTGTTGTTGTTGTTTTTTGTAGTAGAAGTAGTAATTATTTTGTTGTTGAAAATGAAGATGTTTCTTAAGGGCAGAAATATGCAGTGTAACAACTTTGTGAAACACATAATCTTATAATGGATGGACACAGGAGCTCAGGAACACTTTGTAAAGCTGATGTAAGCTGATGATGTGAAACACTAAATATATTGCCTTTTTACTTTTTTCAGTGGACATCTGACTATTCTAAGAGTAAAGCTGAGGTGGAAAGGCACCAGATTTCTGTCATTGTCACCCTGGGCCTGTTTGACAGAAGAGGCCTGAAGGCCTACTATGGGGACAGTTCAACCTACCCAGGACATCTTTCCATTATCAGGCCTCACTGACCGTAACAGCCACAATCACACAGTAGTCACACGATGGCAGTGGTTAACTCGATATATCACCCCAGTTGACCCGTAACCCACAGGACCCGCGAACACACCTGTGGGTCAGGCGGGTTTGGATCAGCTTTACCAGAAAATATCACAGGTGCGGGCAGCCGGGTCAATGACTGACAAAGCAGTGTTCAGAGTTGACCTGAGTTATTAATAACGTACAGCAAAAACTCACAAAAACAATGTGTGCTTTGGTTCACTTTCCACTTTCATTTCCCTCTTTCTCTCCCAGTTGAAACACACTTTGCTGAAGTGACTTTCTCCATTCTGTATTTGTTTTTTTTAAATATAAGGTTTTCATATCGGACAATATATACACTGATACCGATATATCTGTGATAGGCTAATATTGGCTGATAAAATCGGCCTACAATTGCGTCGGTTGGGCTCTACTATTTTGCACAATGTTCATTGTTTGTCCTTCGAGGAATTTAAATGGTAAAAAAATCTGTGTATTGGGAGAAGCATGAGAAAACCCTGCCTGAATAAACTCAGTCCACTGCATACAATTTAAAGGTGTATTTACTCATCATTACTGTAATTCAGTTATAAAAAGGCAATTGTAGTAGGTAGAGAAGGAAGATAACTGGATAAAATGGAACTGAATTCATATCTTTGCCATATCTGCCATATCTTTTGAAATAACACGGCAGAGCACAAATTTATCTAAAAACAAAGGGGAGAAGATCAAATCAAATTTAATGTATTACCTAAAGGCTAGAAGAAGAAAAAATGGGAGCGGTACAGAAGTGGGAGTCATTTTACCAGGAGTGGGATGGGACAGGAGTGAAAATCCACTCATCCACATGAGTATTTACCGGTCGGGTGCGGCGCTATGCATTCTTGTTTATGTAGGTTATCTATCTTTTGAGCAAAAGTGAAAAGCACAGCGCTATTTCTCAGTTTTCTGTTATCATGTAGCAACAATTTAGAGAACATTAATGTCTGTCCGCTGCAGAGACAGCCCAGTTTTATACAAGAGTTATCTTTCCAACTGTGAAGTGATTCTTGTGAAAAACAGCCGTAACATATACATGTGTAGAGCTCAACCTTTCTATTTGTTTCCGTATGAGGATGTGGGGTACCGAACAGGACGTTCTGTTTATACAACCACAGGACATTCCAACCATGTCTTGTAAGCGGTGGAGGGAGGGGTGAGTGGGGTTATTGATGTGGAGTTATCAGACCAGCTCCTCGTATATTTGTTGACAGGGTATCAACATGGGGCACTCTGGTAGCTCAATTGGTAGAGCATGTGCCCCATGTACAGAGGCTTCGTCATCGCTGCAGCGGCCCAGGGCTCGAGTCCGACCTGCGGCCCTGTCGTCCCCCCTTTCTCTCATCCCCATTTCCTGTCATCTCTGTAAGCTGTCCTTTAAATAAAAGTCATGAAAAGGCCAATAAATACATTTTAAAAGGTATCAGCATTTTCATGAGAATAGTTGATGGGTTCAGAGATTGTCAGAGATGACCGTCTGCATCAAATTCAGAATGAACATATAACATTTACTCACTTGAAGAAAATGTTTGTTACCAAAAAATAACAGTCAGTAGCTGTTTTTATTCTGGGCAATCAGCCACCAATTTGCCACCTTTTTGGTGGCTCGCTCCGCGGATTTAGACAGGAGGTGGCAAATTGGTGGTCTGTTTTGTTCCACCAATTTTGCGCCTCGGAGGGTAACGTTGCACTTATTTGTGCCTCCATTGCTGTGTAAATCCGAGGCGGCAATGTGGTGGCATATCCTGAGATGGGCGGAGGTGTCGATGACGTGCACTGCTGCGCACCTACAGCCTGGGAGTTTTAAAACCAGTGAACAGCTGATCACAGCAGTCAGTTCGTCACTTCATCCACGAAGATGAGCAGCTGGAAAGCAGCTGAGATCCGGGACATGCTAGCGTCTCCTCGCTCTCTGTAGCTGTCTTGGTTGTCCGCTTGTTGTTGTAGCGGCGAGCTAATAGCGGTCGCTACTTTCAAATTAAAAGCCCCCCGCTAAGAACCCAGTTCTAAACGATGGGGTGCAATGTAAAGCTCTTATTTTGAAGACAAATTCGACCTGCTCTTCTTCACGCCCAACTTCGTGCTTCACGTCACGTCACATGCTTGACGCCTACCCCAGAGGTGGAAATGTGGTGGCTTATTTGAAAAGGAGGAATATTACACCTCCGTTTTAGATAGAAAAGGTGGCACATTGCAGCCTTTACCTTGCTGCAAATGTGCCACCTTTTCTATCTAAAAGGGGCTTGTATTTTAAAGAAAAAAGCTCTTACATGCAGATTTACGCTCTGAGTGATGAGTGATTTGTTGATATAATGGGAGGACTGTGGCTTATATTAAAATATATGAAGAGTCCTATCAGCAAAACTCTACATGACATTTGTTTATGCTTGAAAGCATTGTGTTAAATATGTTAAAAGAATACATGAAATCATTGCAGCTTAAAAGCTGTTAGAACTCTGAAAACTCAACCATACACATCTAAACCTGGATACATTAAAACATGCTGTTCTACCTTAATTTGACAGAGGAGCAGCCTGCAGTATGGCACGTAAGGTTTGAAAGAACTGCTGCCATTTCTTGTAAATGGTGGAGGGAGGGGTGAGCAGAGTTAACAAAGCGCCGCATCATTTCTTCTATAGGGGTGTGTCCACATCCTCCAACAGGGTTCAATGTGTTCAGAGCTTACATTAAGTTTCAGGTTCATCTTGATATGAGACCAGTGCAACTGTCACTGGGTGTGGTTTGGTGCACATTTACAGCATCTGCAGTTTTTTGCAGACATTCAGAACTCTACGTCTTCATTTAAACTGTGGAATCTACTCTGTGCTCTTTGACCCAAACATGGCCAGCAACTCTTACAACCCAAACCTGACCGACAACTCCGGTAAGTCATGTCCATGTTTTAAAGTGCAATAATTTTAGGGTGATTTAATGGTTGAATAACATTTTTTGGACCTATAAGGTACAGCTCCTGTAGAGTAGAGATGCACCGATCGGCCGATAGTACCCCTATCGGTTTTGATCGGAGTTCTAAAAATAGATCAGAGCAGGCCGATCAGATGACGTTTCAATATATATACACATATACATACTAGGGGTGGAACGGTTCATCCAAAAAATCCGTCCCGTTCGGTAGGCAGTCACCGGAGCTGATCGCTGCCACTCTAATCAATGAGACCATCCCCACCGGGCGCGCCATGTAATGTCCCAGCAGCGGCTCTCCGCTCCGCAGCGCTATCAATCTGTAGCACTTCTATTTTTTGACGGAGCCGTTGCTAAACCGCGTGAAGCTCAACAGAGCAGATTGCACCAGACAGGAAATCCGACACAGAATCAACGTAATACACTTCCGCCCCCTTTCAAAATAAAACACAATACGCAGTTCATGTAGCCTATCACAACTTCACATCAACATTACGTCATGAGATACGTGTTGATGTTGGTGCCCTGTGCCTGTAATGTGGCCATAAAAATAGGAAAGTTAAAGTATTTTGTTTGCACTAATTCAAGAGTCGGAGCTTTAACAGCCATTTTCCTCTTTTTACTTTATAGGATATAATGTTTGTCAGAGATAAATGTATCCTATTTCAGTCAGTTCAGTGATTTCTGTTGTATTTTAGTGATTTAGTGCATTTTCATTGCAGAAGAAGGCAAAACAATTGTTAATCTTTTTGCCAAATAAATATATAAACGTGTAAATGCAGCAATGTTTTTCCTCTTGCTGTTTCACATGTTGTGTGTTGTGTTGTACACATAATTATTGCCACAAGAAAGCTTAAGCTAGTAAGCTGCAGTTACGTAAGCTGAGTCCAAGTTGTCTCTAAGAGAGTCTCTAGAGTGTGAAATATTGCACATTGCCTCAGCCTGCAGTAAAACAGTGGTCAATTCATGATACTTTCTCATCTCCTAATTTGTATACTTAATAATACAATGTCAATGTTGTGTAAGAAGAATCATTAATTAAACATATGAAAGTTACATGAGACAACAATATTGAAGAATTTATGGATCTGACGCTGTGATTGGTGATCGGCAATATCGGGATCGGCAGATACTGCTTTTGGTGATCGGTGATCGGTGATCGGCCCCAAAATTCCCGATCGGTGCATCTCTACTGTAGAGGTATACTTTTATAAACAGGGTCCTAAATGAGCACTCTAAAAATCTGCATTGGGGAATAAATCATGTTTTTTTGTTTAAAATGTTTTCCAATGATTTTGCTTCTCCCAAAGTGGCAACTATATGTTTCTACTTTTTCCATCTTTGTATACGTTGCATGAAGGACAATGTCTGTGCAACCTGATGTCTGATTCAGTGTCACACATTGTTCTACACAGGACAGATCATAACAAATGACAAGGAGCTGAGGATAGTGATGGTGGGGAAGACTGGAGCTGGGAAGAGTGCTTCTGGAAACACCATCCTGGGACGAAAGGGCTTTGAATCAAAGTTCGCTTCGAAGTCTGTGACTGTAGACTGTTTCAAGCATGAATGTGTGATAGATGGGCAACAGATTGCTGTCATTGACACTCCGGGCCTGTTTGACAACAGGTGTGATGAGACAAAAACACTCAAAGATGTGAGCAAATGCATTCGTTTCGCTGCTCCTGGACCCCACGTGTTTCTGGTGGTCATCCGTCTGGGCAGATTCACTGCAGAGGAAAAGCAGACGGTGCAAAAGATTCAAGAAATATTTGGCCAGGATGCAGACGGATACAGCATGGTTCTCTTTACTCATGGTGATGGTCTTGATGAAACCATTGAGAAATTCTTGGAGTGACGACACCGACCTTCAAGAACTTGTGGCCAGATGTAAAGGCCAGTACCACGTCTTCAACAATAAGCTGGATGATCCCTCACAGGTCAATGAGCTGCTCCAGAAGATCAGAAATGTAGTGCAGAGGAACGGAGGAAGCCACTACACCAACGAGATGTTCCAAAAGGCTGAGAGGGAAATCGAAGAGGAGAAACAACGCATCCTGAAAGCAGAAGAAGAAAAAATACAAAGAGAGAGAGAGGAAGTGAAGAGGGAACTTCAGGAAGAGCATGAAAAAGACATGAAGAATATTCAAGAGCTACTCGAGGCTGAGAGAGAGAAGGAGAGGAAAGAAAGAGAGGAGGAGAGGATGAGGGTGAAGCAGGAGAGGAAGGAAGAGAGGCAGAGGGAGAAGGAGGAGAGAGAAGCAGAGAGAATCAGAGTGAGAGAGGAGATGGAGAGGCAGAGAAAGGAGATGGAGGAGAGGGAGCAGAGGGAGAGGAAGGAGAGAGAAGCAGAGACAATCAGACTGAGAGAGGAGATGGAGAGGCAGAATAAGGAGATGAATGAGGAGAGACGGAGGGAGATGGTGGAGAGAGAAGCAGAGAGACAGAGAGACAGAGCGGAGAGGGAGAGGGAGAGAAAGGAGATGTATGAGGAGAAACAGAGGGAGAGGAAGGAGAGAGAAGCAGAGAGAGAGAGAGAGAGAAGGGAGAGGGAGAAGGAGAGAAAGGAGATGTTTGAGGAGAGACTGAGGGAGAAGGAAGGAGAGAGAAACAGAGAGAGAGAGAGAGAGAGGACAGAGAGGGAGAAGAAGCTAAAAGATGAAAAGGCTGAAATGAAAAGATCTGTATGAAAAGATGTTGAAACAGAAAGAAGAAGAGTTGAGGTACAAGCAAGAAAAAGAAGCTAGAAAGAAGGCTGAGGACAAATGCTATATTAGTTAATGGAGTTGTAGATGTTGCAAAGGCAGCTCTCAGCGCCCCAGGATGGATTTATTAAGGGCCATTTAACCCTCTGAGGATGGATTGGGCGGATCCACCCAAAACGCCTATGATGTTACATATTCGTAAATATCTCTGAAACGGTTTTTGATAGAGAGAAGCGGTTTTTTGCAAAATTGAAAAATAATATTTTTGTGTAAAAAGTCTTCACTCTTGTTGTTTGAGGTGTGATTTTGAATAAAAAAGTACAAAAATGTACTTTTCATTTTTGAAAGCGTTCAGTATATTGTAAATTTTTTCACTCATACTTAAATTCTAAGAAGATTACATGCATGCTTATGATAGCCAAGGTTGTTCTGAATCTATAGGTGCCAAACACATGATGTTCAATGTACATTACATTTTGTTTATAAGCCCAAATGTAAAAGGAGTCAAAATGGGCCAAACATTGCTTAGTCCTCAGAGGGTTAAAGCGAATGTTGGTGAGTTATTTTAGAAAAATCCCTTAGCATCCTGACAGCAATCAATAAATCAAATGCTCTCACCAAAAAAGCTTGAGGGAGAAGGCAGAATATTTTGTTTCAGCTGTAATGAAATGAAATGTAATAAATTGTTTGATAGCTGTACTTTTGGTGTCTCTATGTGCACGACACGAAAATAAGAACTTGATCAATCATTCAATCATTATCATAACTCAAACTAGATTTTTACGTAAATGATTTTTATTATATTAAGTTTTCTTGTTTGATTGTCATTTAATTTTATTAAATCAAAATCTGTTTTCATATCCTCACTCTGATCTGCTCAGTTTACTTGAATGCAGATTATCACTGTTTGTGAATCTTACATTATTTTCTGTTGGTCAAAGTTTGACCTTAATTTCAGAGGCTATGTCAATATTTTATTTTATAGTTTACTCTATTACTTTTAATTCCTGATGAATAAAGTTTATTGAAAAAACTTTGAATACAAGACTTTTACTTGTTATGGAGAGCTGTTTTAATGTCACTGTAACTTAAGTAAAACATTTTGAGTAGTAGTTGTTGCAGTGTGAAGCCCCTGTCCCCATGTTACTGGTTTAATCTCTGATATTTTGAAGATCAGCCAACAACATGTTTAAATAATTTCCACCAGTGCTCGATAAGCTGAAGTTAACTTCAAGACAAATATGAACATATATTTTCTTACCTGTCTGGTGTGTGACCTCCAAAACGATCAAAAACGTCCCTGTGAATCAGAATAAAACCCACTGTGAAACTAAAAAACACACATGGGCAAGAATACAATTGTATGCTTATTATGAATGAATCATTTGTATTCAGTTTTGATCAGAGTTGATGAGAGAGAAGTACAAACCAAAGAGAAGCAGCTTCTTCAAACTTTCCTCCATGATCTGCAGTAATGAGAGAAATTATCCACATTTGTGAATCAATAATGAAAAATTAATCTGTAAATAACAAATACAAGAGCACAAAATGGTCTGTTACTTATTGTGGATGCCGTCTTACCTCCTGTCTTCGTCTCCAACGTCTCCTTTCCTCGTGGAGTTTGGGTACTAAATGGTTCGTGACCACAAGTAAGTGGTTGTGTGTTTTTGTTTTTTGTGCATTTCCATCTCAGTGAGAACTATTGTGGAGTTCAGGACATTTGAAGCGGAGATGTTTATGCAAAGTGAGCATATTTTTACAGAGGCTCAACACACTGGAGCTTAAGACAACACATGCAAATAAACTAAACACAAGCAAATTAAGAAAACATCTTCACCAATTTGACAACACATGTGGCAGCATTTACAAAACACAACCAAACACAGAAATGTGCTGCAAAGAGAGAAAAATCAGAACCAAACACACAAAAGCTGCAAGTAGCACAGACGACAACGGAAACTGTTTCCAGAGGGAAAATTAATAGTGATGAACGCTGCTGGGACGCACCTGCTGTTGCCATGGTTCCTGACACATGAAGTTATAAAGTCAGCTCGGTGACTGTAAATCTGAGACAAATACACAAAATTTAGAAAAATCCAAACCAAATCAAATAAAGAAATGTGTTGCAAAAACAGAAAACACAACCAAATACAGAAAACACAACTAAATACAGAAACTCCTCCACCTCTTATAACTTCATGAGTCACAAACTATCAGGCAACATCAAGCGTGCCCCAGCTGTGTTCATCACTTTTTAGTGTCCCCTGGAAACAGTGTCTGCCGCCGCCTGTGAGTCTCTGCCTATGGTTCTGTTTTCTCTAGTTTCTGTATTTACTTGTGTTTTGTAAATACTACACATGTATTGTCAAATTAGTGTGCAGGTGTTCTTTCTTTTAGTTTTCTTGTGTTTTGTCTATTTGTGTGTTTCTCTTCAGTCACAGTGAGTTGAGCTCTCAGAAGCGTTCATTTTGTGTGTGTTCGTGTGTGTGTGTGTGTGTGTGTAGAGACGCCCCTTCACACATTTTGGTTTGCAGTAGACCACTTCAATGTGTACATGTTGTCTGGACAGGACATTTGGTTACTGTCGGTTAATGTTTGTCTGAGCGTCTGGAGTCAAACCTACAACTTTGTTTTGAAGAGACCAGCTGGGCTGTTTGTTTGTCTTGTCTGACAGCTCCCTCCCTTTTCACAGTTTATGAGAGAATTAAAGAATTTTTACAGAAATATTAATTTCATCAGAATATGAAAACCCCTGAAAGTCAGTTTAAAGGATGAGCCCAAGGCTAGTCTATAATTTACTTATTCCTCTATATCATAGATGAGCATTTGCATTTTAGCTTATGTTAGGATGATCCTACCTAACTCAAACTATCTTCTTTTGAAAAAAACAAAGAGTTAACTTAGGGTTAGTCAGTTATTACAGCTAAAGTTAGCATCAGCAGCTTAACAACAGTTGAAGGTATCATTGCTAACGTTAGCTAACACTACAGGACTAGTAACCCCACATGGAGGCTGTGTTTCCTGTAATGCTGTTAAGTGTTCACGCCATATCAGTTATCACACTAATACAATGTCAAATTAAGCAACTAAACCTGTATGTTTTACTGTAAAAGAGTTGGGAGAAACATCTACTGTACCTCACACAAAGATGACCCGAATGCTGACATCTTGTGGCGCAGTTTATTTTTCCCGAGGTGCGTTCAACTAAACTCGGACATTTAAATTTTCAGACGAAGAACTTAAATAAATAAGAATCCATTAAAAAAAAAAAAAAGACATATATGTATAATATATTGCATATTATATATATCATGATTGACATAATTTGTGTTGCCTTCAGTTTAGTTTATAGGAAACCGTTTGATGGCTGCAGTTTGAATCTTTGAATGCTGCATTCATGGTTAAGGTTCGTTCCAAAGCTGGGATGTCCCACTGCATCTGAATGCACTCACATCAGTCCAACCTGCTGCTAACGGCTGTCTGTGTTTGTTTATTTATTGAGGTTAAGGTGAGAGGGACCACTAAAACTGTAGTTCATCACTCAAATTATGTTATTTCTAGTTGCCTAGTAAATTAATATGTTCATTACAATACTGTATGAAAAATGTGGGACGTTTTTTCCAAACAATAATACCTACACTGTATGAAAGATTTGGAAGATTTTGACATTCAAATGAAGTTAACAAGCAAGGTAGATGATGCATTATGATTTATAAATAATGTACAATACATCATTTATTTTATCATTATATTTCTGAGTATTCATTTCAGTATTAGTATATCAGCTATGTTATATTTAGAGACAAACTATCAAACAACAACATGGACCATGTAAGTACTGTCTGCATAAATATGTACAAATCAATAATCGACACCAGCTCAAAACCAGCAGGGTTGTTCATCAAAGATTAAACATAGTGTATTTTTAAAGGATAAGTTCACACATGAATGAAAAATCATTATCATCAGTCATCAGTCATTGTTTGGAAAGTCAGGTGAAGTTCAGTAGTCCTGCTGCATTCTCCTAAACAGCTGAGGTAGCTGGGGACTTCTTCTAAAACATGAAAAACAACCAAAATAAAAAATAAAATGGCTCAATACAGCTCATGATTTGTAACCAGTATTTAATTTAAAAAAAACATTATTTACAGCTTAGACACACAGGCAAGTTTGTAAAACCCTTTCAGATACCTCATCTGAAATGTGCTTATATTTTCAGTTCATCAGTCAAAGTGATGATTTTGGCTTTAAAAATAAGGGCTTTTCAAAGGCTGATCCAGGCCTCCTGCACAGCCTGGTCGGCCTGCAGTCTGCTCCTCAGCTCCTGGTTCTCAGCCGGACTCCTCACACTGACCAGGTCTGTGTGGTGCTGCCTGCAGTAGCTCTGAGCCTCAAACCAACTCTTCTGCTCAGAGCCACCATCTATGTGGAGAAACAAACAGGGGAAACCTGGCAGGTTAAGGTCATGGCTGAAAGAAAAACACTGGTAGGAAACTGAAAATGTCAAATAAAGTTCCTGCGTTGTCCGGTTGATCTTCCTGCCACTGCCTGTAGTCCTCCAGGACTCCTGTGTAGTGACGTTCACCCATCAGAGACCATTTCCAGCTGTTGTCATCGTCATACAGTCCGATCCAGAAGGGCTCCTCCCAGTCTTTAGCCATGTCAGCGATCCTGCTGTTGACCTGCACATTAGATTTGGTGGCCAGGTCACCGTACTGCTCTCTGCAGTAGCTCTGAGCTTCAGTCCAGCTCCTCCTCGGCTGAGTGACGAGGATGTACTCATGGATATAGTATGTGGAGCCTATATGGAGAATAAGAAGGTAACAGGTTCTGTGCTGACCTCAAAGTACGAGAAAAATATTTTGAAGACAAATTCGACCTGCTTCTCTTCACGCCCAACTTCCTGCCTCACGTCACGTCACATGTTTACGCCTACCCCAGTGGCGGCTAAGTGGTGGCTTTTTGGAAAAGAAGAAATATTACACCTCCCTTTTAGATAGTCAAGGCGGCCCACTGCAGCCTTTACCTTGCTGCAAATGTGCCACCTTTTCTATCTAAAAGGGGCTAATGACTGGCATGACATTAGATTCCTGAACATTTATGGCCTATTTTTCACAAATATAATGTTTTTTACTGTTGAAACACTAATTAAAAGGGAATAGACAAAAAAACTTTATGGAACACATTTCCATAAAGATAGTCAGAGAAGTATTTCCTACAATTTGGCAAAACTATTTAAAAGAACTACGAAAAAAAAAAAAAACACACACACACAGAATAAAATGCAACTTGACAATAGAGCACTTTGAACGTCAGGAGCAAAGAGGCAGATGCCCAAGCAGCCGTAGCTTCCCCCGTCTGCACCTGCCTGCTGTTTAGCTGCAATAGGGGAAGATCATCATCATGAACCAGAAGTCGCCACCGTATTGTTTCTACAGGGTGAAAACAGAGGCTGAACAAACCACGATCTTGCTGCGATCTCACGTCAATAAACCCATTCACCCCTCCCTCCACCACTTACAAGAAATGGCAAAGCCTGTTGAAAAATCAGTTAAACAGAACTTCCTGTGTGGTACCCCACATCCTCATACGGAAACGAATAGAAAGGTTGAGCTATACACATGTATCTGTTAATGCTGTTTTTCTCTTCACTTCACAGCAGGAAATATAACTCTTGTATAGAACTGGGCTGTCTTTGCAGTGGACAGACATACTTAGAGTATAGTAAATACTCCTAATGATGGGTGATGTACAGGAAGTTGGGCTGTTGCTGGTATCTGACAGTCATCTGTTTTGAAACAGGACATTTAAAAAAAAAAACATTTTGGGAGAGAAAAAGACAATTAACATGATCGTGGTTCATATTTGATCAGCATTGCCTTGTTTTACAGTGTGATCGTAGTTTGTTCAGCCTCTGTTTTCACCCTGTAAAAACAATATGGTGGCGACTTCTGGTTCACGATCATGATCTTCCCCTATTGCTGCTAAACAGCAGTCAGGTGCAGACGGGGGAAGCTACGGCTGCTTGGGCATCTGCCTCTTTGCTCCTGACGTTCAAAGTGCTCTTTTGTCAAGGTGTAACTATTGTGTGTGGGTTGTGTTTTTTTTTATGTTGTTGTTGTTGTTGTTGTTGTTGTTGTTGTTGTTTGTAGTAGAAGTAGTAATTATTTTGTTGTTGAAAATGAAGATGTTTCTTAAGGGCAGAAATATGCAGTGTAGCAACTTTGTGAAACACATAATCTTGTAAAGGATGGACACAGGAGCTCAGGAACACTTTGTAAAGCTGATGTAAGCTGATGATGTGAAACACTAAATATATTGCCTTTTTACTTTTTTCAGTGGACATCTGACTATTCTAAGAGTAAAGCTGAGGTGGAAAGGCACCAGATTTCTGTCATTGTCACCCTGGGCCTGTTTGACAGAAGAGGCCTGAAGGCCTACTATGGGGACAGTTCAACCTACCCAGGACATCTTTCCATTATCAGGCCTCACTGACCGTAACAGCCACAATCACACAGTAGTCACACGATGGCAGTGGTTAACTCGATATATCACCCCAGTTGACCCGTAACCCACAGGACCCGCGAACACACCTGTGGGTCAGGCGGGTTTGGATCAGCTTTACCAGAAAATATCACAGGTGCGGGCAGCCGGGTCAATGACTGACAAAGCAGTGTTCAGAGTTGACCTGAGTTATTAATAACGTACAGCAAAAACTCACAAAAACAATGTGTGCTTTGGTTCACTTTCCACTTTCATTTCCCTCTTTCTCTCCCAGTTGAAACACACTTTGCTGAAGTGACTTTCTCCATTCTGTATTTGTTTTTTTTAAATATAAGGTTTTCATATCGGACAATATATACACTGATACCGATATATCTGTGATAGGCTAATATTGGCTGATAAAATCGGCCTACAATTGCGTCGGTTGGGCTCTACTATTTTGCACAATGTTCATTGTTTGTCCTTCGAGGAATTTAAATGGTAAAAAAATCTGTGTATTGGGAGAAGCATGAGAAAACCCTGCCTGAATAAACTCAGTCCACTGCATACAATTTAAAGGTGTATTTACTCATCATTACTGTAATTCAGTTATAAAAAGGCAATTGTAGTAGGTAGAGAAGGAAGATAACTGGATAAAATGGAACTGAATTCATATCTTTGCCATATCTGCCATATCTTTTGAAATAACACGGCAGAGCACAAATTTATCTAAAAACAAAGGGGAGAAGATCAAATCAAATTTAATGTATTACCTAAAGGCTAGAAGAAGAAAAAATGGGAGCGGTACAGAAGTGGGAGTCATTTTACCAGGAGTGGGATGGGACAGGAGTGAAAATCCACTCATCCACATGAGTATTTACCGGTCGGGTGCGGCGCTATGCATTCTTGTTTATGTAGGTTATCTATCTTTTGAGCAAAAGTGAAAAGCACAGCGCCAATTCTCAGTTTTCTCTTATCATGTAGCACCAATTTAAAGAACATTAATGTCTGTCCGCTGCAGAGACAGCCCAGTTTTATACAAGAGTTATCTTTCCAGCTGTGAAGTGATTCTTGTGAAAATCAGCCGTAACAGATACATGAGTATAGCTCAACCTTTCCATTTGTTTCCACATAAGGGTTTGGTGTACTAAACAGGACGTTCTGTTTATACAACCACAGGACATTCCAACCATGTCTTGTAAACGGTGGAAGGACGGGTGAGTGGGGTTATTAATGTGGAGTTATCAGACCAGCTCCTCGTATATTCGTTGACAGGGTATCAACATGGAGGCTTCGTCATCGCTGCAGCGGCCCAGGGCTCGAGTCCGACCTGCGGCCCTGTCGTCCCCCCTTTCTCTCATCCCCATTTCCTGTCATCTCTGTAAGCTGTCCTTTAAATAAAAGTCATGAAAAGGCCAATAAATACATTTTAAAAGGTATCAGCATTTTCATGAGAATAGTTGATGGGTTCAGAGATTGTCAGAGATGACCGTCTGCATCAAATTCAGAATGAACATATAACATTTATTCACTTGAAGAAAATGTTTGTTACCAAAAAATAACAGTCAGTAGCCGTTTTTATACTGGGCAATCAGCCACCAATTTGCCACCTTTTTGGTGGCTCGCTCCGCGGATTTAGACAGGAGGTGGCAAATTGGTGGTCTGTTTTGTTCCACCAATTTTGCGCCTCGGAGGGTAACGTTGCACTTATTTGTGCCTCCATTGCTGTGTAAATCCGAGGCGGCAATGTGGTGGCATATCCTGAGATGGGCGGAGGTGTCGATGACGTGCACTGCTGCGCACCCACAGCCGGGAGTTTTAAAACCAGGAAACAGCTGATCACAGCAGTCAGTTCGTCACTTCATCCACGAAGATGAGCAGCTGGAAAGCAGCTGAGATCCGGGACATGCTAGCGTCTCCTCGCTCTCTGTAGCTGTCTTGGTTGTCCGCTTGTTGTTGTAGCGGCGAGCTAATAGCGGTCGCTACTTTCAAATTAAAAGCCCCCCGCTAAGAACCCAGTTCTAAACGATGGGGTGCAATGTAAAGCTCTTATTTTGAAGACAAATTCGACCTGCTCTTCTTCACGCCCAACTTCGTGCTTCACGTCACGTCACATGCTTACGCCTACCCCAGAGGTGGAAATGTGGTGGCTTATTTGAAAAGGAGGAATATTACACCTCCGTTTTAGATAGAAAAGGTGGCACATTGCAGCCTTTACCTTGCTGCAAATGTGCCACCTTTTCTATCTAAAAGGGGCTTGTATTTTAAAGAAAAAAGCTCTTACATGCAGATTTACGCTCTGAGTGATGAGTGATTTGTTGATATAATGGGAGGACTGTGGCTTATATTAAAATATATGAAGAGTCCTATCAGCAAAACTCTACATGACATTTGTTTATGCTTGAAAGCATTGTGTTAAATATGTTAAAAGAATACATGAAATCATTGCAGCTTAAAAGTTGTTCTCAACCATACACATCTAAACCTGGATACATTAAAACATGCTGTTCTACCTTAATTTGACAGAGAAGCAGCCTGCAGTATCACGTAAGGTTTGAAAGAACTGCTGCCATTTCTTGTAAATGGTGGAGGGAGGGGTGAGCAGAGTTAACAAAGCGCCGCATCATTTCTTCTATAGGGGTGTGTCCACATCCTCCAACAGGGTTCAATGTGTTCAGAGCTTACATTAAGTTTCAGGTTCATCTTGATATGAGACCAGTGCAACTGTCACTGGGTGTGGTTTGGTGCACATTTACAGCATCTGCAGTTTTTTGCAGACATTCAGAACTCTACGTCTTCATTTAAACTGTGGAATCTACTCTGTGCTCTTTGACCCAAACATGGCCAGCAACTCTTACAACCCAAACCTGACCGACAACTCCGGTAAGTCATGTCCATGTTTTTAAGTGCAATAATTTTAGGGTGATTTAATGGTTGAATAACATTTTTTGGACCTATAAGGTACAGCTCCTGTAGAGTAGAGATGCACCGATCGGCCGATAGTACCCCTATCGGTTTTGATCGGAGTTCTAAAAATAGATCAGAGCAGGCCGATCAGATGACGTTTCAATATATATACACATATACATACTAGGGGTGGAACGGTTCATCCAAAAAATCCGTCCCGTTCGGTAGGCAGTCACCGGAGCTGATCGCTGCCACTCTAATCAATGAGACCATCCCCACCGGGCGCGCCATGTAATGTCCCAGCAGCGGCTCTCCGCTCCGCAGCGCTATCAATCTGTAGCACTTCTATTTTTTGACGGAGCCGTTGCTAAACCGCGTGAAGCTCAACAGAGCAGATTGCACCAGACAGGAAATCCGACACAGAATCAACGTAATACACTTCCGCCCCCTTTCAAAATAAAACACAATACGCAGTTCATGTAGCCTATCACAACTTCACATCAACATTACGTCATGAGATACGTGTTGATGTTGGTGCCCTGTGCCTGTAATGTGGCCATAAAAATAGGAAAGTTAAAGTATTTTGTTTGCACTAATTCAAGAGTCGGAGCTTTAACAGCCATTTTCCTCTTTTTACTTTATAGGATATAATGTTTGTCAGAGATAAATGTATCCTATTTCAGTCAGTTCAGTGATTTCTGTTGTATTTTAGTGATTTAGTGCATTTTCATTGCAGAAGAAGGCAAAACAATTGTTAATCTTTTTGCCAAATAAATATATAAACGTGTAAATGCAGCAATGTCTTTCCTCTTGCTGTTTCACATGTTGTGTGTTGTGTTGTACACATAATTATTGCCACAAGAAAGCTTAAGCTAGTAAGCTACAGTTATGTAAGCTGAGTCCAAGTTGTCTCTAGAGAGTCTCTAGAGTGTGAAATATTGCACATTGCCTCAGCCTGCAGTAAAACAGTGGTCAATTCATGATACTTTCTCATCTCCTAATTTGTATACTTAATAATACAATGTCAATGTTGTGTAAGAAGAATCATTAATTAAACATATGAAAGTTACATGAGACAACAATATTGAAGAATTTATGGATTTGACGCTGTGATCGGTGATCGGCAATATCGGGATCGGCAGATACTGCTTTTGGTGATCGGTGATCGGTGATCGGTGATCGGCCCCAAAATTCCCGATCGGTGCATCTCTACTGTAGAGGTATACTTTTATAAACAGGGTCCTAAATGAGCACTCTAAAAATCTGCATTGGGGAATAAATCATGTTTTTTTGTTTAAAATGTTTTCCAATGATTTTGCTTCTCCCAAAGTGGCAACTATATGTTTCTACTTTTTCCATCTTTGTATACGTTGCATGAAGGACAATGTCTGTGCAACCTGATGTCTGATTCAGTGTCACACATTGTTCTACACAGGACAGATCATAACAAATGACAAGGAGCTGAGGATAGTGATGGTGGGGAAGACTGGAGCTGGGAAGAGTGCTGCTGGAAACACCATCCTGGGACGAAAGGGCTTTGAATCAAAGTTCGCTTCGAAGTCTGTGACTGTAGACTGTTTCAAGCATGAATGTGTGATAGATGGGCAACAGATTGCTGTCATTGACACTCCGGGCCTGTTTGACAACAGGTGTGATGAGACAAAAACACTCAAAGATGTGAGCAAATGCATTCGTTTCGCTGCTCCTGGACCCCACGTGTTTCTGGTGGTCATCCGTCTGGGCAGATTCACTGCAGAGGAAAAGCAGACGGTGCAAAAGATTCAAGAAATATTTGGCCAGGATGCAGACGGATACAGCATGGTTCTCTTTACTCATGGTGATGGTCTTGATGAAACCATCGAGAAATTCTTGGATGACGACACCGACCTTCAAGAACTTGTGGCCAGATGTAAAGGCCAGTACCACGTCTTCAACAATAAGCTGGATGATCCCTCACAGGTCAATGAGCTGCTCCAGAAGATCAGAAATGTAGTGCAGAGGAACGGAGGAAGCCACTACACCAACGAGATGTTCCAAAAGGCTGAGAGGGAAATCGAAGAGGAGAAACAACGCATCCTGAAAGCAGAAGAAGAAAAAATACAAAGAGAGAGAGAGGAAGTGAAGAGGGAACTTCAGGAAGAGCATGAAAAAGACATGAAGAATATTCAAGAGCTACTCGAGGCTGAGAGAGAGAAGGAGAGGAAAGAAAGAGAGGAGGAGAGGATGAGGGTGAAGCAGGAGAGGGAGGAAGAGAGGCAGAGGGAGAAGGAGGAGAGAGAAGCAGAGAGAATCAGAGTGAGAGAGGAGATGGAGAGGCAGAGAAAGGAGATGGAGGAGAGGGAGCAGAGGGAGAGGAAGGAGAGAGAAGCAGAGACAATCAGACTGAGAGAGGAGATGGAGAGGCAGAATAAGGAGATGAATGAGGAGAGACGGAGGGAGATGGTGGAGAGAGAAGCAGAGAGACAGAGAGACAGAGCGGAGAGGGAGAGGGAGAGAAAGGAGATGTATGAGGAGAAACAGAGGGAGAGGAAGGAGAGAGAAGCAGAGAGAGAGAGAGAGAGAAGGGAGAGGGAGAAGGAGAGAAAGGAGATGTTTGAAGAGAGACAGAGGGAGAGGAAGGAAAGCGAAGAGAGAAGAGAGAGAGAGAGGGCAGAGAGGGAGAAGCAGCTAAAAGAGGAAAGGGCTGAAATGAAAAGTCTGTATGAAAAGATGTTGAAACAGAAAGAAGAAGAGTTGATGTACAAGCAAGAAAGTGAGGCTAGAAGGAGGGCTGAGAGGGATGAGGAGGCTAGAAGGAGGGCTGAGAGGGATGAGGAGGCTAGAAGGAGGGATGGGAGGGATAGTGGGTGCTATATTAGTTAATGGAGTTGTAGATGTTGCAAAGGCAGCTCTCAGCGCCCCAGGATGGATTTATTAAGGGCCATTTAACCCTCTGAGGATGGATTGGGCGGATCCACCCAAAACGCCTATGATGTTACATATTCGTAAATATCTCTGAAACGGTTTTTGATAGAGAGAAGCGTTTTTTTGCAAAATTGAAAAATAATATTTTTGTGTAAAAAGTCTTCACTCTTGTTGTTTGAGGTGTGATTTTGAATAAAAAAGTACAAAAATGTACTTTTCATTTTTGAAAGCCTTCAGTATATTGTAAATTTTTTCACTCATACTTAAATTCTAAGAAGATTACATGCATGCTTATGATAGCCAAGGTTGTTCTGAATCTATAGGTGCCAAACACATGATGTTCAATGTACATTACATTTTGTTTATAAGCCCAAATGTAAAAGGAGTCAAAATGGGCCAAACATCGCTTAGTCCTCAGAGGGTTAAAGCGAATGTTGGTGAGTTATTTTAGAAAAATCCCTTAGCATCCTGACAGCAATCAATAAATCAAATGCTCTCACCAAAAAAGCTTGAGGGAGAAGGCAGAATATTTTGTTTCAGCTGTAATGAAATGAAATGTAATAAATTGTTTGATAGCTGTACTTTTGGTGTCTCTATGTGCACGACACGAAAATAAGAACTTGATCAATCATTCAATCATTATCATAACTCAAACTAGATTTTTACGTAAATGATTTTTATTATATTAAGTTTTCTTGTTTGATTGTCATTTAATTTTATTAAATCAAAATCTGTTTTCATATCCTCACTCTGATCTGCTCAGTTTACTTGAATGCAGATTATCACTGTTTGTGAATCTTACATTATTTTCTGTTGGTCAAAGTTTGACCTTAATTTCAGAGGCTATGTCAATATTTTATTTTATAGTTTACTCTATTACTTTTAATTCCTGATGAATAAAGTTTATTGAAAAAACTTTGAATACAAGACTTTTACTTGTTATGGAGAGCTGTATTAATGTCACTGTAACTTAAGTAAAACATTTTGAGTAGTAGTTGTTGCAGTGTGAAGCCCCTGTCCCCATATTACTCATTTAATCTCTGATATTTTGAAGATCAGCCAACAACATGTTTAAATAATTTCCACCAGTGCTCGATAAGCTGAAGTTAACTTCAAGACAAATATGAACATATATTTTCTTACCTGTCTGGTGTGTGACCTCCAAAACGATCAAAAACGTCCCTGTGAATCAGAATAAAACCCACTGTGAAACTAAAAAACACACATGGGCAAGAATACAATTGTATGCATGTTATGAATGAATCATTTGTATTCAGTTTTGATCAGAGTTGATGAGAGAGAAGTACAAACCAAAGAGAAGCAGCTTCTTCAAACTTTCCTCCATGATCTGCAGTAATGAGAGAAATTATCCACATTTGTGAATCAATAATGAAAAATTAATCTGTAAATAACAAATACAAGAGCACAAAATGGTCTGTTACTTATTGTGGATGCCGTCTTACCTCCTGTCTTCGTCTCCAACGTCTCCTTTCCTCGTGGAGTTTGGGTACTAAATGGTTCGTGACCACAAGTAAGTGGTTGTGTGTTTTTGTTTTTTGTGCATTTCCATCTCAGTGAGAACTATTGTGGAGTTCAGGACATTTGAAGCGGAGATGTTTATGCAAAGTGAGCATATTTTTACAGAGGCTCAACACACTGGAGCTTAAGACAACACATGCAAATAAACTAAACACAAGCAAATTAAGAAAACATCTTCACCAATTTGACAACACATGTGGCAGCATTTACAAAACACAACCAAACACAGAAATGTGCTGCAAAGAGAGAAAAATCAGAACCAAACACACAAAAGCTGCAAGTAGCACAGACGACAACGGAAACTGTTTCCAGAGGGAAAATTAATAGTGATGAACGCTGCTGGGACGCACCTGCTGTTGCCATGGTTCCTGACACATGAAGTTATAAAGTCAGCTCGGTGACTGTAAATCTGAGACAAATACACAAAATTTAGAAAAATCCAAACCAAATCAAATAAAGAAATGTGTTGCAAAAACAGAAAACACAACCAAATACAGAAAACACAACTAAATACAGAAACTCCTCCACCTCTTATAACTTCATGAGTCACAAACTATCAAGCAACATCAAGCGTGCCCCAGCTGTGTTCATCACTTTTTAGTGTCCCCTGGAAACAGTGTCTGCCGCCGCCTGTGAGTCTCTGCGTATGGTTCTGTTTTCTCTAGTTTCTGTATTTACTTGTGTTTTGTAAATACTACACATGTATTGTCAAATTAGTGTGCAGGTGTTCTTTCTTTTAGTTTTCTTGTGTTTTGTCTATTTGTGTGTTTCTCTTCAGTCACAGTGAGTTGAGCTCTCAGAAGCGTTCATTTTGTGTGTGTTCGTGTGTGTGTGTGTGTGTGTGTGTGTGTGTGTGTGTGTGTGTGTGTAGAGACGCCCCTTCACACATTTTGGTTTGCAGTAGACCACTTCAATGTGTACATGTTGTCTGGACAGGACATTTGGTTACTGTCGGTTAATGTTTGTCTGAGCGTCTGGAGTCAAACCTACAACTTTGTTTTGAAGAGACCAGGTGGGCTGTTTGTTTGTCTTGTCTGACAGCTCCCTCCCTTTTCACAGTTTATGAGAGAATTAAAGAATTTTTACAGAAATATTAATTTCATCAGAATATGAAAAACCCCTGAATGTCAGTTTAAAGGATGAGCCCAAGGCTAGTCTATAATTTACTTATTCCTCTATATCATAGATGAGCATTTGCATTTTAGCTTATGTTAGGATGATCCTACCTACCTCAAACTTTCTTCTTTTGAAAAAAACAAAGAGTTAACTTAGGGTTAGTCAGTTATTACAGCTAAAGTTAGCATCGGCAGCTTAACAACAGTTGAAGGTATCATTGCTAACGTTAGCTAACACTACAGGACTAGTAACCCCACATGGAGGCTGTGTTTCCTGTAATGCTGTTAATGTGTTCACGCCATATCAGTTATCACACTAATATAATGTCAAATTAAGCAACTAAACCTGTATGTTTTACTGTAAAAGAGTTGGGAGAAACATCTACTGTACCTCACACAAAGATGACCCGAATGCTGACATCTTGTGGCGCAGTTTATTTTTCCCGAGGTGCGTTCAACTAAACTCGGACATTTAAATTTTCAGACGAAGAACTTAAACAAATAAGACTACATTAAAAAAAAAAAGACATATATATATAATATATTGCATATTATATAAATCATGATTGGCATAATTTGTGTTGCCTCCAGTTTAGTTCATAGGAAACCGTTTGATGGCTGCAGTTTGAATCTTTGAATGCTGCATTCATGGTTAAGGTTCGTTTGAAAGCTGGGATGTCCCACTGCATCTGAATGCACTCACATCAGTCCAACCTGCTGCTAACGGCTGTCTGTGTTTGTTTATTATTGAGGTTAAGGTGAGAGGGACCACTAAAACTATAGTTCATCACTCAAATTATGTTATTTCTAGTCGCCTAGTAAATTAATATGTTCATTACAATACTGTATGAAAAATGTGGGACGTTTTTTCCTAACAATAATACCTACACTGTATGTAAGATTTGGAAGATTTTGACATTCAAATGAAGTTAACAAGCAAGGTAGATGATGCATTATGATTTATAAATAATGTACAATACATCATTTATTTTATCATTATATTTCTGAGTATTCATTTCAGTATTAGTATATCAGCTATGTTATATTTAGAGACAAACTATCAAACAACAACATGGACCATGTAAGTACTATCTGCATAAATATGTACAAATCAATAATCGACACCAGCTCAAAACCAGCAGGGTTGTTCATCAAAGATTAAACATAGTGTATTTTTAAAGGATAAGTTCACACATGAATGAAAAATCATTATCATCAGTCATCAGTCATTGTTTGGAAAGTCAGGTGAAGTTCAGTAGTCCTGCTGCATTCTCCTAAACAGCTGAGGTAGCTGGGGACTTCTTCTAAAACATGAAAAACAACCAAAATAAAAAATAAAATGGCTCAATACAGCTCATGATTTGTAACCAGTATTTAATTTAAAAAAAACATTATTTACAGCTTAGACACACAGGCGAGTTTGTAAAACCCTTTCAGATACCTCATCTGAAATGTGCTTATATTTTCAGTTCATCAGTCAAAGTGATGATTTTGGCTTTAAAAATAAGGGCTTTTCAAAGGCTGATCCAGGCCTCCTGCACAGCCTGGTCGGCCTGCAGTCTGCTCCTCAGCTCCTGGTTCTCAGCCGGACTCCTCACACTGACCAGGTCTGTGTGGTGCTGCCTGCAGTAGCTCTGAGCCTCAAACCAACTCTTCTGCTCAGAGCCACCATCTATGTGGAGAAACAAACAGGGGAAACCTGGCAGGTTAAGGTCATGGCTGAAAGAAAAACACTGGTAGGAAACTGAAAATGTCAAATAAAGTTCCTGCGTTGTCCGGTTGATCTTCCTGCCACTGCCTGTAGTCCTCCAGGACTCCTGTGTAGTGACGTTCACCCATCAGAGACCATTTCCAGCTGTTGACGTCGTCATACAGTCCGATCCAGAAGGCCTCCTCCCAGTCTTTAGCCATGTCAGCGATCCTGCTGTTGACCTGCACATTAGATTTGGTGGCCAGGTCACCGTACTGCTCTCTGCAGTAGCTCTGAGCTTCAGTCCAGCTCCTCCTCGGCTGAGTGACGAGGATGTACTCATGGATATAGTATGTGGAGCCTATATGGAGAATAAGAAGGTAACAGGTTCTGTGCTGACCTCAAAGTACGAGAAAAATAATCAGAAGAGTCAAAACAATGTTCACTTTGGTTGACATCACATTTCAAGTCTTAAAGTTTAGCAATTTAAAGGGTAACTCCACCAATTTTCCCACATTAATGTGTGTTTACTTGGAGAGTACTACGGCATATGTGAAAAGAAAGTACTATAAAGCTGCTTTATGGCTCCAGAGAAGGCTGCATGTAATCTGATAAACTGCCTCCAGTGATGTCACTCAGAGGCCAAGTTGCATTGTGGGTGAAAAGCAGTACACTGGTCCAGCATTTGCACTCCTATAATACTGTTGGACTCATTATGAACCATCTGAAAACAAATGATTAGTATCAATACAGCAAAACCAGAGACACATTCCTCTATGGTCGTGTGGTTGGAGTCTTGAATCGAGTGAGGGTCGTCTCACAAAACTCCGGTCAAACTAAGCAGTGCTGATAAACTATAAACCCAGATTCTGTTACTACGCTGCATATTTCTCACCTACAAGAACTGCTGCCGTTTCCAGTAAATGGTGGAGGGAGGGGTGAGCAGTGGCTGACGTGCGGAGTTATCAAAGGAGGCTCATCATTTTTAATCATTTACTAGTAATCTCCAAGAAGTTCAATAGAAGCATTACGTCATTTAATAGTACGTATAAAAAATCAAGTGAGACATGTACACAATTATACACAACATATATAAAAATAGAGAATTCTAATAACAAACAATGACTAAATAAATATTGCTGAATTAGGAATTTCTATTTTCCTATGATTTATAGCAAATGACGGATTTATTTGCAGGACTTTTCCTGGGATATTATTAGGAACATATTCAAAAATGTGTAAAATAAATTGTATAATGACCAAAAAGAGAGACACAAATATGCATGTAATTGTTACAACCCCAAATTCCAAAAGAGTTGGGACTCTGTGTAAAACTAATTGAAAACAGAATGCAGTCATTTGCAAACAAACTGTGTTTACCCACATCAGTTTCACAAAGTGCTCCTGTATTTATCCTTTATCAGATTATGTCTTTCACAAAGTGGCGAGCCTCACCCGTGCTTGCTTGTGAGCAGCTGGGCCTTTCAAAGATGCCCCTTTCACTACCCAGCTATGATGCTATCACCTGTTACCAATGAGCCTCCTTACCTGTGGAATGTTCCAAACAGGTGTTTTGGAGGATTTCAGAACTTTCCCAACTTGTTTGGAACATGTTTCTGGCACCACATTCAGAAAAGGCATATTTACTTTATATTTGTCAAAACCAATTAGCAAATTATTACATTCCGATGTATTTATGTTTTAAACAGTGCACCAGCTTTTTGGAATCAGGGTTTTATTATATTTAGTTTAAATGTAAGTGAATTTGGAGCGTACTAAAAGAAAGCTGTAATTTCTTACTGGGTTATTGTAGAGAATTATTCATTCGTGTCTTGTATCTACTCTACTTTTATATTTCTGAAACTGGAAATGAGAAGAGCGCCATTGGAAACACAATTCTGTCACAAAAGTGCTTTGATTTAAAGTTCAGCGCTACATCTACGATTGTAGACCGTTCTAAGGGCAAAGCTGAGGTGTGAGATAAACTGTACAGTTTAAAAGAACTGCTGCCATTTCTTGTAAATGGTGAAGGAAGGGGTGAGCAGGGTTTATAGTGTGGAGATTTCACAGTCACCCCTCGTAAACTGGGATCAGCATTGTCAGACCTTGGTATCACCATTTTTCTGACTATGACTATGGCCGATGGGTTCAGAGATTATTACAGAGGATTGTCGGTATCAAATTAAGAATAAGCACATAAAGGAGCATATCACCAATTGTAAGATCCGCCCATCTATTGTTACAACCATCAATTAGTTTGAAAAAGCTGGGCTTATGCTATCACTCATGCTGTTCCATTTCCAT
This sequence comes from Lagodon rhomboides, assembly GCA_039737535.1. Lineage (NCBI taxonomy): Eukaryota > Metazoa > Chordata > Actinopteri > Spariformes > Sparidae > Lagodon > Lagodon rhomboides. The sequence continues at coordinate 18,594,495 of CM077806.1, forward strand.
TTGATAAGGGAACAACCTACGATCTTAAGTGAAGCTTAAAAGAACTGCTGCTATTTCTTGTAAATGGTGAAGGGAGGGGTGAGCAGGGTTTATTAACAGGCATCAACATTGTCAGACTTTGGTCAGTGGGTCCAGAGATTACATCAAGCTTCAGTTTCTGGGTGTGGTTTGGTGCACATTTAAAGGATTGGCAGATTCTACGCACATTCACAACTCTGTGTCTTCACTAAAGCTGCAGGATCTGATCCAAACATGGCCAGCAACTCTGGTAAGTCAAATGCATGTTTTAAAATACAATTATTTTACTTTAATTTTACAGTGAACATGGTTGAATTTTGTAATACTTCTATAGTCAAGGTCCTGAATTAGAAATTCTTCGTGTATCAGTGTATCTTTGGGTCATTCAGTTTTCTTTTCAGAGGTGAGTATTAAAAACAAATAATGAGTGGTGATTTGAATTTCATTTAATTTTTTTCTGTTACAGAAATTACATCACAAAAAAATATAATTATATTCTGTTATCAGATGTGGTCATTTACAAGACATGAGACTGGAAATGTGACAGGCTGTGTTGCTTTAGCTTCGGCTAAAATGTCTTTGGGACAAAACGAGGCCTGTCATCCACAGAAATCATAGTTCTCTGATATTTCACTTATTATAAAAAATCCTCCACCAATTTACACATTTAAGTGTGTTGACAGGAGTACTACTGCGTGTACGAAAAAGTAGTATCAAGCCTTTTGTGTCTCCAGAGCAAGCTGCATGTAATCCAGTGATGTCACTCAGTGGCTATCAGTAGGGCCTACATTACCCACAATGCAACATAGCCACGACTAAAGCAACACTGTCTGGTACATTTGCAATCATAAACATGGCGCTATTGTCTTGTAAATGACCAAAACAATGAAAAAAACATTCACGTCTCTTTTCTTTCTGTTACACAAATTAGAAAGCTCATCACTTTTGACCCTGAAGAACAAATATTCCAATTTTAAAAAAGAATGTTTAAACTCATTTTTGTTTGAAATACTCACTTCTGAAAAGAAAACCAAATGGGCCGACAACAATGGAAACTGCTCAATGAAAAGAGTTGAAATTTTGACCACCTGTCTGGACAGGTTTTTAACCATGCAGTTCAATCTCAGGAGAGTTTTAAAAAACTGCTGCCGTTTCCTTTTAATGGTGTAATGAACAGTATCCTGAGGCCACGTCAGATCTTACAAAGAAGAAACCCAGAGTGCACAGCTCAATTAATTAATTTACATTGTTTTCAAATGATGTTGCTTCTCCCAAAGCAGCCAACAGATGTTTCTACTTTTTCCATCTTTGTATATGTTGCATGAAGGACAATGTCTGTGCAACCTGATGTCTGATTCAGTGTCACACATTGTTCTACACAGGAAAGATCATAAAAAATGACAAGGAGCTGAGGATAGTGATGGTGGGGAAGACTGGAGCTGGGAAGAGTGCTGCTGGAAACACCATCCTGGGACGAAAGGGCTTTGAATCAAAGTGCACTTCGAAGTCTGTGACTGTAGACTGTTTCAAGCATGAATGTGTGATAGATGGGCAACAGATTGCTGTCATTGACACTCCGGGCCTGTTTGACAACAGGTTTGAGGTGATTAAAACAGTCAAAGATGTGAGCCAGTGCATTTGTTTCGCTGCTCCTGGACCCCATGTGTTTCTGGTGGTCATCGGTGTGGGCAGATTCACTGCAGAGGAAAAGCAGACGGTGCAAAAGATTCAAGAAATATTTGGCCAGGATGCAGACAGATACAGCATGGTTCTCTTTACTCGTGGTGATGATCTTGAAGAAACGACCATCGAGAAATTCGTGAGTGACGACACCGACCTTCAAGAACTTGTGGCAAGATGTAACAACCAGTACCACGTCTTCAACAATAAGCTGAAAGATCGCTCACAGGTCAATGAGCTGCTCCAGAAGATTAGAAATGTAGTGCAGAGGAACGGAGGAAGCCACTACACCAACGAGATGTTCCAAAAGGCCGAGAGGGAAATCGAAGAGGAGAAACAACGCATCCTGAAAGCAAAAGAAGAACAAATACAAAAAGAGAGAGAGGAAGTGAAGAGGGAACTTCTGAAAGAACAAGAAAAAAACATAAAGAAAATTCAAGAGCAATTCGAGGCTGAGAGAGAGAAGGAGAGGAGAGAGAGAGAGGAGGAGAGGAGGAGAGTGAAGCAGGAGATGGAGGAGCAGAGGCAGAGGGAGAAGGAGGAGAGAGAAGCAGAAAGAATCAGACTGAGAGAGGAGATGGATAAGGAGAGACAGAGGGAGAAAGAGGAGAGAGAAGCAGAGAGAATCAGAGTGAGAGAGGAGATGGAGAGGCAGAAAAAGGAGATGAATGAGGAGAGACGGAGGGAGATGAAGGAAAGAGAAGCAGAGAGACAGAGAGAGAGAGAGGAGAGGGAGAGGGAGAGAAAGCAGGTGTATGAGGAGAGACAGAGGGAGATGGAGAGGATAGAAGCAGAGAGACAGAGAGAGCGAGAGGAGAGGGAGAGGGAGAGAAAGGAGAGGGAGGAGCAGAGACTGAAGGAGATTAAGGAAAAGGAAGAGGAAAGAGAGAGAGAGAGGGAGAAGGAGCTTAAAAAACAAAGGGATGAAATAGAAAGACAGAATGCAAGGAGACTAAAAGAGAAAGAAGACGAGCTGCAGTCCAAGCATGAAAAGAAGGCTAGAAAGGAGGCTGAGGAGGAAAGTATAGGACAGCTTCTGGCCAAAGGCGCTAAAAAGGTAGTTGATGGAGTCGTAGATGTTGGAAAGGCAGTTGTTTCTTTTTTTAAATTCTGGTAGTATTTTTTTAAAGGGCCACTTAAATCAACGGTTGGTGAGTTACTTAAAAAAAATCCCTTAACATCCCGACAGCAATCAATAAATCAAATGCTCTCACCAAAAAAGCTTGAGAGAGAAGGCAGAATATTTTGTTTCAGCTGAAATGAAATGAAATGTAATAAATTGTTTGATAGCTGTACTTTTGGTGTCTCTATGTGCACGACACGAAAATAAGAACTTGATCAATCATTCAATCATTATCATAACTCAAGCTAGATTTTTGCGTAAATGATTTTTATTATATTAAGTTTTCTTGTTTTGATTGTCATTTAATTTTGTTAAATCAAAATCTGTTTTCATATCCTCACTTTGATCTGCTCAGTTTACTTGAATGCAGATTATCACTTTTTGTGAATCTTACATTATTTTCAGTTCGTCAAAGTTTGTCATTAATATCAGAGTCTATGTCATTATATTCTTTTATAGTTTACTCTATTACTTTTAATTCCTGATGAATAAAGTTTACTGACAAAACTTTTTGCATTTATCTCAGAGAGACTTTGAAGACAAGACTTTACTTGTTATGGAGAACTGTATTAATGTCACTGTAACTTAAGTAAAACATTTTGAGTAGTAGTTGTTGCAGTGTGAAGCCCCTGTCTCCATGTTAATCGTTTAATCTCTGATATTTTGAAGATCAGCCAACAGCATGTTTAAATAATTTCCACCAGTGCTCGATAAGCTGAAGTTAACTTCAAGACAAATATGAACATATATTTTCTTACCTGTCTGGTGTGTGACCTCCAAAACGATCAAAAACGTCCCTGTGAATCAGAAAAAAACCCACTGTGAAACTAAAAAACACACATGGGAAAGAATACAATTGTATGCACATGTGAATGAATCATTTGTATTCAGTTTTGATCAGAGTTGATGAGAGAGAAGTACAAACCAAAGAGAAGCAGCTTCTTCAAACTTTCCTCCATGATCTGCAGTAATGAGAGAAATTATCCACATTTGTGAATCAATAAGGAAAAATTAATCTGTAAATAACAAATACAAGAGCACAAAATGGTCTGTTACTTATTGTGGATGCCGTCTTACCTCCTGTCTTCGTCTCCAACGTCTCCTTTCCTCGTGGAGTTTGGGTACTAAATGGTTCGTGACCACAAGTAAGTGGTTGTGTGTTTTTGTGCATTTCCATCTCAGTGAGAACTATTGTGGGGTTCTGGACATTTGAAGCGGAGATGTTTATGCAAAGTGAGCATATTTTTACAGAGGCTCAACACACTGGAGCTTAAGACAACACATGCAAATAAACTAAACACAAGCAAATTGAGAAAACATCTTCACCAATTTGACAACACATGTGGCAGCATTTACAAAACACAACCAAACACAGAAATGTGCTGCAAAGACAGAAAAATCAGAACCAAACACACAAAAGCTGCAAGTAGCACAGACGACAATGGAAATTGTTTCCAGAGGAAAAATTAATAGTGACAAACGCTGCTGGGACGCACCTGCTGTTGCCATGGTTCCTGACACATGAAGTTATAAAGTCAGCTCTGTGACTGTAAATCTGAAACAAATACACAAAATTCAGAAAAATCCAAACCAAATCAAATAAAGAAATGTGTTGCAAATACAGAAAACACAACCAAATACAGAAACTCTGCAAATATCACATTTGACAACAGAAACTGTTTCCAGAGGACACTAAAAAGATATGAACACAGCTGGGACACCATTGTTAGCCCACCAAAACAGCTGAGAGAGTTTAATAAATTCATGAGTCACAAATCACGGCAACATCAAGCGTTTTTCATAGGGTTAAAAATATCTTTCAGTATCTTTTTCACTTAAAGAAAATGTTTGTTACCAAAAAATAACAGTCTGTATTTCATAAAAGCAAATTTACGCTCTGATTGATGAGTGATTTGTTGATATAATGGGAGGACTTCTACATCCTTTGTGGCTTATATTAAAATATATGAAGAGTCCTATCAGCAAAACTCTACATGACATTTGTTTATGCTTGAAAGCATTGTGTTAAATATCTTAAAAGAATACATGAAATCATTGCAGCTTAAAAGCTGTTGAGAACCCTGAAAAATCTCAACCATATACATCTAAACCTGGATACATTAAATCATGCTGTTCTATTTTCATTTGACAGGGGAGCAGCCTGCAGTATTACGTAAGGTTTGAAAGAAGTGAGGCCATTTCTTGTAAATGGTGGAGGGGGGGATGAGCAGAGTTAACAAAGCGCCGCCTCATTTCTTCTATAGGGGTGTGTCCACATCCTCCAACAGGGTTCAATGGGTTCAGAGCTTACATAAAGTTTCAGGTTCCTCTTGATATGAGACCAGTGCAACTGTTACTGGGTGTGGTGTGGTGCACATTTACAGCATCAGCAGTTTTTTGCAGACATTCAGAACTCTACGTCTTCATTTAAACTGCAGAATCTACTCTGTGCTCTTTGACCCAAACATGGCCAGCAAGTCTTACAACCCAAACCTGACCGACAACTCCGGTAAGTCATGTTCATGTTTTCAAGTGCAATAATTTAATGGTTGAATAACATTTTTTGGTCCTATAATGTACAGCTCCTGTAGAGTTATACTTTCATAAACAGGGTCCTAAATGAGCAATCTAACAATCTGCATTGGGGAATAAATCATGTTTTTTTGTTTAAAATGTTTTCCAATGATTTTGCTTCTCCCAAAGTGGCAACTATATGTTTCTACTTTTTCCATCTTTGTATACGTTGCATGAAGGACAATGTCTGTGCAACCTGATGTCTGATTCAGTGTCACACATTGTTCTACACAGGACAGATCATAACAAATGACAAGGAGCTGAGGATAGTGATGGTGGGGAAGACTGGAGCTGGGAAGAGTGCTTCTGGAAACACCATCCTGGGACGAAAGGGCTTTGAATCAAAGTGCACTTCTAAGTCTGTGACTGTAGACTGTTTCAAGCATGAATCTGTGATAGATGGGCAACAGATTGCTGTCATTGACACTCCGGGCCTGTTTGACAACAGGTTTGAGGTGATTAAAACAGTCAAAGAAGTGAGCCAGTGCATTCGTTTGGCTGCTCCTGGACCCCACGTGTTTCTGGTGGTCATCGGTGTGGGCAGATTCACTGCAGAGGAAAAGCAGACGGTGCAAAAGATTCAAGAAATATTTGGCCAGGATGCAGACAGATACAGCATGGTTCTTTTTACCCATGGTGATAATCTTGAAGAAACGACCATCGAGAAATTCGTGAGTGACGACACCGACCTTCAAGACCTTGTGGCCAGATGTAACAACCAGTACCACGTCTTCAACAATAAGCTGAAGGATCGCTCACAGGTCAATGAGCTGCTCCAGAAGATTAGAAATGTAGTGCAGAGGAACGGAGGAAGCCACTACACCAACAAGATGTTCCAAAAGGCCGAGAGGGAAATCGAAGAGGAGAAACAACGCATCCTGAAAGAAGAAGAAGAAAAAATACGAAAAGAGAGAGAGGAACTGAAGAGGGAACTTCAGGAAGAACATGAAAAAGACATGAAGAAAATTTTGGAGCAACACAAGGCTGCGAGAGAGAGGGAGAGGAAAGAGAGAGAGGAGGAGAGGAGGAGGGAGAAGGAGGAGATGGAGGAGCAGAGA
>CM077806.1:18601047-18649037 GCA_039737535.1 Lagodon rhomboides
AGAGAGAGAGAAAGAAGAGGGAGAGGGAGAGAAAGCAGATGTATGAGGAGAGACAGAGGGAGATGGAAAGGATAGAAGCAGAAAGAGAGAGAGAGAGAAAGGAGATGTATGAGGAGTGGGAGAGGGAGAGAAAGGAAATGTATGAGGAGTGGGAGAGGGAGAGGAGAGAAGCAGCTCTTATAAAGGCAATTGAAGATTTCATTGATGCATTTGCATTAAGGCTGTTACAATTTCGATTTTAAATCAAAATCGACCGATATTAAGTCACAATTTCGAATTTCGAATTAAAAAATAGAATCGTCGATGCTGCCACGCCCCCATGTCACGTCCGGTCGGCTTGCCAAGCGGAAAAAAACACACACGTGTTGAAGTGCTGCCAGTCAGCCTCCTCTAACTTTGCTACTAGCTAAGCCAGTAGCTGTTAGCTACAGCCAGTCAAACGATAGCATGGTGTTACACCATTTCTGTTCGGCTCCCGGACCGTGGTCGGGAAGCACAGGGGAGATGATTTCCTCCAGGGCCGAAGTTTCTGTTTCCCTTCGGGGTGAACCCCTTTCACGTGTTAAGCTGGTCGGGAAATAAAACCAGGGAGCTTTGCTGTATCTTGAGGAGCCGTCGCCTTTATTCACAGCCAAACTGCAGCCTCTATTGTACACTTTGTTGCTGTCGCTACTGCGACTCCTTCCTCTCCCATTCATTCACTGTCCGCACGATCGCACGCTCCCTCACTCTCGCTCGCCCACTCACACCTTACGCACCTTACGCACACACACCTCACGCACCGCCCTATTCCTGAAAGTCGCTACGACACTCTGACAACAATGGCAACTGCAGATGCAGGAGACCCATCAACAGAACTTGAACCCCCTCTTTCACCGAAGTCGCCGGTGTGGAAGTATTTTGGATTTCCAGTGACTTATGTTGACAACGTTCGCGTTGAATGTGGATATTCTCATTTTCTTAGAAGAACATGAAAATATAAAAATCACAGTTGTCTTGTCTGGCCATAGAAATGTAAATAGTTAATATTTTGACAATGTTTTAAATTTGACAATGTAGTGTGGTACATTGCAAACAAAGGTCAGATAGTATATTGCATAAAAGTCTAGTCTAAAAATGGCATAGCATAGCAACCTGTGTTTTAAAAAAAATAAATGTAAAAATCGAAGACGTAATCGAATCGTGAATTTGGAGATAGGACACCCCTAATTTGCAAATTAATTTTCTAAACTATGGTAGTAATTTTTTTAAGAGCCAGTTAAAGCAAAGGTTGGTGAGTTATTTTAGAAAAATCCCTTAACATTCCGACAGCAATCAATTAATTAAATGCTCTGACCGAAAAAGTTTCAGAGAGACGGCAGAACATTTTTTTTCAGCGGAAAAATAATTTTTAATCTTGTCATGAAATGAAATGTAATAAATTGTTTGATAGCTGTACTTTTGGTGTCTCAATGTGCACGACACGAAAATAAGAACTTGATCAATCATTCAATCATGATCATAACTCAAGCTAGATTTTTGCGTAAATGATTTTTATTATATTAAGTTTTCTTGTTTTGATTGTTATTTACTTTTCTAAGTCAAAATCTGTTTTCATATCCTCATTTTGATCTGCTCAGTTTACTTGAATGCAGATTATCACTGTTTGTGAATCTTACATTATTTTCTGTTGGTCAAAGTTTGTCATTAATTTCAGAGGCTATGTCATTATATTATTTTATAGTTTACTATATTACTTTTAATTCCTGATGAATAAAGTTTACTGACAAAACTTTGTGAACTTATTTGAGAGAGACTTTTACTTTTACTTGTTATGGAGAACTGTATTAATGTTGCTTTAACTTAAGTAAAACATTTTGAGTAGTAGTTGTTCTCTATCGTGTCGAGACTCTCTCCACTCCGTTGCATATTCCATATGTACGGGATATGATCCCCGCTGCTTGTCAGGGTACGTGGATAACTCTTTAAGACACACCGGCTTGCCCGGCCACGCCCTATTGCGTAGCCATAAAGCACCCGCGCCGGCGTGGAATCATTGATTGTTTGATCTCCACTCGTGCGTCAGGGTGCAAGGTTTCACAATCCGCGTTAAAGAAGAAAAGAAAAGAAGAAGAAAAAGCAAGAGAAAGAAGGTGTACAGCTCCAGTCCGCTTACCTTAGTAAGTCGGGGCGTCTGTCGTTGGCAGCCTCCCTGGACTGCTGTACTGTAGGCTCTCTCTGACCGTGTTGGCAACTCATCATCCTGCCTGGTCGAGCCAGACTATATATATATAGCACAGGGGAGATGATATATATATATATATATATATATATACACAGGAAGCACACAAGTTATAAGACTTAAGAGTTAGCTGTGGGCTACTGGTTGTAACCAGGAAGTGGCGGAGTACTTCCGGGTTCCCGGCAGTATGGCATCCCAGGAGGGACATTGCTGTGTGGGTTGTGGGGTGGCTATGCCCCTAGAGGATGGGCATGATAGCTGCGTGCTATGCTTGGGACATGAGCATGCTCTGGTGTCTAGGGAAAATCCTCAGTCTTGCATGGACTGTTTTATTTTTCTTGCACGCACTAGGAAGGCTCGTTGCCGTTTTTTTGTGGCAAAACGTGCAGGCTCTCATGTCTCTGAAGGGCCGAGGCAGAAAGCTGGGAGAATGGCTGTAGCCTCAGAGGGGCGGAGTGGGCATTCAGGAGCCTGGCAGGCTCCATTGCCTCCTCTTCAACCCCTGGTAGTCCGGCCTCCACTTAGCTCCTTCCCACCCACACCTTCAGAGGTGTTGGGCAGGGGGGAAGGGGTGGCTGAGGATGTGGACATAGATGTGGAAACTGTTTTTTCCTCTGATGATAATGACCTCTCCTGTGCACAGCAGACAGTAGGCGAGGCAACAAGGGGGGAGTCAGCCCGCCGGTTCGAGGAGGTGATTAACAGGGCTTCCAGGGATCTGGGCGTCGCCCTCCCTGAGAACCCATGGGCCACATCCTCTAGGTTTGGGGAGGATACGGAGGCGAGCCCTGCACCTATCCAGGTGCCCCTCCTACCTGACTTTAAAGAGCTGCTGCGCCAGCAGTTCCACTCTCCAGCTGCCGCCCACAAGTGGTCTGCGGCATGTCGCCGGTTTTCCAACATACACGACAGGGATCTGATCGCTTGTGGGCCACTTCCCCCAGTGGACCAAACCCTCACTCCACTAGTTTCACCCTCCAGCTCCATCCTCGGCGATGCTACCTGCTCTAGTAAAAACTGCAGGGTCATGGATGGTCTGCTCGCTAAACTACACAAGGCGATGGCAGTGCAGACCCGGCTGGCCAATACCGGGGCCATTCTGTCCCTTTACCTTCGTGACTTGCCTCGTCAGGTTCAAGATGACACTAGTGTGGGTGAGGAGCTGCAGACGACCTCCTCATGCCTCTCCTCAGTGATGAAGGAGCAGGCTGAGGCAGCAGGCAGTGCCTTGGCCTCCTTTTGGGTGGCCAGGCGACACCTGTGGCTGTCTCAATCCCAGCTTCAACAGAAGGATAGAGACTGCCTGCTCAGAGTCCCAGTAGAACCCACAGCTATGTTCGGGCCTCATGCTACCGCCTTAATACAGCAGGCGCAGGAGAGCCGTCGCTGTGCAAAGGAGGTCTCAGGGGGCTTTGCCAGGCGGGCCACAGGCTCTAAGGGGTCAGTGCCATCCCGGTCTCAGGCGACTCCAGAGGCCTCGACATGGGGTCAGGGGGACCTTAGACTCCAGCTAGAGGCAACCCGACGGCGTAGGTACCGCCGACAGGGCAGAAGGGGAGGACCACCTGCTAAGGCCGCAGGGTCCTCCAAGCGCCGTCAGCCCCTCTGACAATTACCGGGCCCTCCAGTCTCCGTCTGCCTCTCGCGAGATGGCCTGGTTGACCTTGGGAGCGGATCCGTGGGTGGTTTCAACCATGACCCACGGATACCGTATACAATTCGCGAGCCGACCACCTGTAACACGGACGCCCACCTTTACAACCGTGGGCGATCCTCAACAGAGAGCAGTCCTGGAGGCAGAGCTGTCCACTCTTCTGGAGAAGGGGGCAATAAGGGAGGTGGCCGCTGGGGATCACCAGGCGGGGGTTTTCTCCCGCTACTTCCTGACCCCAAAGAGGGACGGGGGTCTTCGCCCGATTCTGGACCTCAGGAGGCTCAACAGACACCTCCGGCCCCTGCGATGCCGGCTCCTGACAGTCCCCAGGGTGAGACAGGCGATCACTGCAGGAGACTGGTTCGCCACTATAGACCTCAAAGATGCGTATTTTCAGATACCCATCTGGAGGGGTCACTGGCGGTTCCTGCGATTCGGCTTCGCTGGCAGGGTGTACGAGTTTCGGGTGCTGCCGTTCGGTATTTCTCTGGCACCCCGAACCTTCACTCGCTGCATGGATGCGGCCCTCTCTCCCATGAGACAGAGAGGGGTCAGAATCCTGAACTATCTGGACGACTGGCTGGTCTGTGCAGTCTCAGAGGAGCAGTGCCGCCACCACGTAGCCCTGCTGCTCGAGCACGTTCAGCGCCTGGGTCTGCGCCTGAACTGCAAGAAGAGCAGGCTCCAGCCTTCCCAGGTGACGACCTTCCTGGGGATGGTCCTGGACTCGAGGCGGGCAATGCTTACATTGACCCTGGAGAGGCAGCAGGCTTTCAGAACTTGCCTTGCCCTTTTCCGGTTCAATGCTCGGGTCAGTTGGGGACTCTGCCTTCGCCTCATGGGCCTGATGGCAGCCATGGTGCAGGTGGTTCCCCTCGCCCTCTTACACATGCGACCTGTGCAGAGATGCCTGCTGCGCTTGGGTTTGTGCCCTCAGAGGTCCCACAAAACCACGATAGCAGTCTCTCGGAGGCTCCACATGGCCCTCCGGTGGTGGAACGTCCCAGGAAACATCAAGGGAGGCCGGGCTCTGGGCCCAGTGGTCTATCGGACGCATCCCCCTCAGGGTGGGGCGCCGTACACGAAGGCCATGGCGTCAGCGGTGTCTGGACCGGCCGGTGGCTGTGTCAGCACATAAATGTCCTAGAGCTGAGGGCAGTTCTCCTCGCTCTGCGTCATTTCCTGCCAAGGCTGAGGGGTTATCATGTCATTGTCCGCACAGACAGTACAGTGACGGCCGCTTACATCAACAGGCAGGGGGGTCTGGGCTCCCCTGCCCTGTGCAAGCTGGCAACCACTCTGTGGCAGTGGGCCCACCCGCTCTTCCTCTCACTCAGGGCCGTACATGTACCAGGGACACTCAATGTCGCGGCAGACATCATGTCGAGAGGAGGGCCCCGGCCGGGGGAGTGGAAACTCCACCCCCAGGTGGTCTCCGAGATATGGCGCCGCTTCGGCAGGGCAGAGGTCGACCTGTTCGCGTCCAGGGAGTCGACACACTGCCCACTCTTCTTCTCCCTGAGGAACGACGATCCCCCCTTGGGTCGGGATGCGCTGGCTCATCCATGGCCCCGGGTTCTGCTCTACGCCTTTCCTCCCTTCATGCTTCTGCAGTCTCTTCTCCGAAGAGTTCTGGTGGAGCATGCACGGCTTATTCTGGTGGCACCTCGGTGGCCCCACATGCCGTGGTTCTCGGCGATCCCACCTCTGCTGGACGGTCCGCCATGGGAGCTCCCGCACCGGAGGGACCTGCTCTCTCAGGCGAACGGAGCCCTGTTTCACCCTTTCCCAGCGGGGCTCAGGCTGATGGCTTGGCCCCTGAGAGGGAAAGGCTCCTGGCCTTAGGGTTAGCAGGGCCTGTGGTGGCGACGATGCAGCATGCCCGGGCACCATCCACGAGGGCTGCTTATTCATACCGGTGGCAGGTGTTTACGACCTGGTGTGAGTCTCAGCAGCTGGACCCGTACTTGGCTCCGGCTCAGGAGATCCTGCAGTTCTTGCAGTCCCAGCTAGAGGCACAGAAAGCTGCTGTAACACTGCGTGGGTTGGTGGCAGCAATCAAGGCAGTGCGTATCGGTGAGTTTGCACTGAGTACCGAGGACAGTTTCCTCATTTCCCAGTTCCTTCGGGGGGCCCAGCGACTCACGGTGCGTACCACTGGTCCTGCAGTTCCCCCCTGGGACTTGGATGTCGTCCTTGGGGCCCTTCAGCGCTCCCCCTTCGAGCCCCTTGGAGGTGCTGACTTGAAGTGGCTTTCCTTGAAGACCGCCTTTCTGCTGGCGATCACCTCGGCCAGAAGGGTGAGTGAAATCCATGCCTTGTCGGTGCATGGTGACTGCTGTCGGTTCTCCCCGGATGGCTCGAGTGTGGTTCTCCGCCCCAACCCGGCCTTCCTGCCTAAGATCCTGACCGAGTTCCACCTGTCTCAGTCAGTCGAGCTCAGGTCTCTCTCCTCTCCCAGTGCTGGCGAAGAGGTTGAGCAGGGCCGCCCTGCACTGTGCCCGGTCAGGGCCTTGGCCGAGTACATTCGGCGCACTCAGGCTGTCCGGAGGTCGGACCAGCTCTTCGTGTGCTACGACGCTCGGTGGTTGGGCAGGCCTCTGTCGAAATCCAGGCTGTCACACTGGGTTGTAGACACCATTCAGCAGGCCTACATACTATCGGGTGTGCCTGTCCCATCTGGGGTCCGGGCACATTCCACACGGGGCGGGGCCGCCTCATGGGCTTTGTGGCGGGGGGCCTCCCTCGCTTCCATATGCTCTGCCGCCACGTGGTCGTCTCAGTCGACCTTTACCAGGTTCTATCACTTGAACGTGGCCGCCAGCCCCTCGTTCGGGGAACGGGTGCTGGGCGCGGCCCGACGGTAGACATTCTTGTCTCCCCCTCAGCCTTGCGTCTTGCGGGCTGATTGAGCGGCTGCTCCATGAACAGGCGGGCCTTTGCGTCTTACGGGGCCTTTGGGTTAGGCCCGAGTCTTGCAGGCTTCCCAGGCAGCCCTTCCTCCCATGAGTGGCCCTTGCGCCTTGCGGGGCCTACTTCTGTGAGTTGTATATAGTGTACATTTGTAAATAGTTCGTTTGTTACACGTTATGGTGTGGGATTGTGGGCTGCACCGTCTCTTCACGGGGTGTCTTAAAGGTCATCCCGTACATATGGAATATGTAACGGAGTGGAGAGATAATCTCGACACGATAGAGAACGTTGGGTTACATTGTAACCTTGGTTCTCTGAGTGAAGAGACTATCTCTCCAGTCCTTAGGCTGCTCAGAGACACATTTCGATCAAACTATTAGTGATTCCACGTCGGCACGGGTGCTTTATAGCTACGCGATAGGGTGTGGCCGGGCAAGCCGGTGTGTCTTAAAGAGTTATCCACGTACCCTGACAAGCAACGGGGATCATATCCCATACATATGGAATATGTAACGGAGTGGAGAGATAGTCTCTTCACTCAGAGAACCAAGGTTACAATGTAACCCAACGTTGCTGTGTGAAGCCCCTGTCCCCATATTAATCGTTTAATCTCTGATATTTTGAAGATCAGCCAACAACATGTTTAAATAATTTCCACCAGTGCTCGATAAGCTGAAGTTAACTTCAAGACAAATATGAACATATATTTTCTTACCTGTCTGGTGTGTGACCTCCAAAACGATCAAAAACGTCCCTGTGAATCAGAATAAAACCCACTGTGAAACTAAAAAACACACATGGGCAAGAACACGATTGTATGCATGTTATGAATGAATCATTTGTATTCAGTTTTGATCAGAGTTGATGAGAGAGAAGTACAAACCAAAGAGAAGCAGCTTCTTCAAACTTTCCTCCATGATCTGCAGTAATGAGAGAAATTATCCACATTTGTGAATCAATAATGAAAAATTAATCTGTAAATAACAAATACAAGAGCACAAAATGGTCTGTTACTTATTGTGGATGCCGTCTTACCTCCTGTCTTTGTCTCCAACGTCTCCTTTCCTCGTGGAGTTTGGGTACTAAATGGTTTGTGACCACAAGTAAGTGGTTGTGTGTTTTTGTTTTTTGTGCATTTCCATCTCAGTGAGAACTATTGTGGAGTTCAGGACATTTGAAGCGGAGATGTTTATGCAAAGTGAGCATATTTTTACAGAGGCTCGACACACTGGAGCTTAAGACAACACATGCAAATAAACTAAACACAAGCAAATTAAGAAAACATCTTCACCAATTTGACAACACATGTGGCAACATTTACAAAACACAACCAAACACAGAAATGTGCTGCAAAGAGAGAAAAATCAGAACCAAACACACAAAAGCTGCAAGTAGCACAGACGACAACGGAAACTGTTTCCAGAGGGAAAATTAAAAGTGATGAACGCTGCTGGGACGCACCTGCTGTTGCCATGGTTCCTGACACATGAAGTTATAAAGTCAGCTCGGTGACTGTAAATCTGAGACAAATACACAAAATTTAGAAAAATCCAAACCAAATCAAATAAAGAAATGTGTTGCAAATACAGAAAACACAACCAAATACAGAAAACACAACTAAATACAGAAACTCCTCCACCTCTTATAACTTCATGAGTCACAAACTATCAAGCAACATCAAGCGTGCCCCAGCTGTGTTCATCACTTTTTAGTGTCCCCTGGAAACAGTGTCTGCCGCCGCCTGTGAGTCTCTGCGTATGGTTCTGTTTTCTCTAGTTTCTGTATTTACTTGTGTTTTGTAAATACTACACATGTATTGTCAAATTAGTGTGCAGGTGTTCTTTCTTTTAGTTTTCTTGTGTTTTGTCTATTTGTGTGTTTCTCTTCAGTCACAGTAAGTTGAGCTCTCAGAAAAGCGTTCATTTTGTGTGTGTTCGTGTGTGTGTGTGTGTGTGTGTGTGTGTGTGTGTGTGTGTAGAGATGTCCCTTCACACATTTTGGTTTGCAGTAGACCACTTCAATGTGTACATGTTGTCTGGACAGGACATTTGGTTACTGTCGGTTAATGTTTGTCTGAGCGTCTGGAGTCAAACCTACAACTTTGTTTTGAAGAGACCAGGTGGGCTGTTTGTTTGTCTTGTCTGACAGCTCCCTCCCTTTTCACAGTTTATGAGAGAATTAAAGAATTTTTACAGAAATATTAATTTCATCAGAATATGAAAAACCCGTGAATGTCAGTTTAAAGGATGAGCCCAAGGCTAGTCTATAATTTACTTATTCCTCTATATCATAGATGAGCATTTGCATTTTAGCTTATGTTAGGATGATCCTACCTACCTCAAACTTTCTTCTTTTGAAAAAAACAAAGAGTTAACTTAGGGTAAGTCAGTTATTACAGCTAAAGTTAGCATCGGCAGCTTAACAACAGTTGAAGGTATCATTGCTAACGTTAGCTAACACTACAGGACTAGTAACCCCACATGGAGGCTGTGTTTCCTGTAATGCTGTTAATGTGTTCACGCCATATCAGTTATCACACTAATATAATGTCAAATTAAGCAACTAAACCTGTATGTTTTACTGTAAAAGAGTTGGGAGAAACATCTACTGTACCTCACACAAAGATGACCCGAATGCTGACATCTTGTGGCGCAGTTTATTTTTCCCGAGGTGCGTTCAACTAAACTCGGACATTTAAATTTTCAGACGAAGAACTTAAACAAATAAGACTACATTAAAAAAAAAAAAAAGACATATATATAATATATTGCATATTATATAAATCATGATTGGCATAATTTGTGTTGCCTCCAGTTTAGTTCATAGGAAACCGTTTGATGGCTGCAGTTTGAATCTTTGAATGCTGTATTCATGGTTAAGGTTCGTTCCAAAGCTGGGATGTCCCACTGCATCTGAATGCACTCACATCAGTCCAACCTGCTGTTAACGGCTGTCTGTGTTTGTTTATTTATTGAGGTTAAGGTGAGAGGGACCACTAAAACTATAGTTCATCACTCAAATTATGTTATTTCTAGTCGCCTAGTAAATTAATATGTTCATTACAATACTGTATGAAAAATGTGGGACGTTTTTTCCTAACAATAATACCTACACTGTATGTAAGATTTGGAAGATTTTGACATTCAAATGAAGTGAACAAGCAAGGTAGATGATGCATTATGATTTAAAAATAATGTACAATACATCATTTATTTTATCATTATATTTCTGAGTATTCATTTCAGTATTAGTATATCAGCTATGTTATATTTAGAGACAAACTATCAAACAACAACATGGACCATGTAAGTACTGTCTGCATAAATATGTACAAATCAATAATCGACACCAGCTCAAAACCAGCAGGGTTGTTCATCAAAGATTAAACATAGTGTATTTTTAAAGGATAAGTTCACACATGAATGAAAAATCATTATCATCAGTCATCAGTCATTGTTTGGAAAGTCAGGTGAAGTTCAGTAGTCCTGCTGCATTCTCCTAAACAGCTGAGGTAGCTGGGGACTTCTTCTAAAACATGAAAAACAACCAAAATAAAAAATAAAATGGCTCAATACAGCTCATGATTTGTAACCAGTATTTAATTTAAAAAAACATTATTTACAGCTTAGACACACAGGCGAGTTTGTAAAACCCTTTCAGATACCTCATCTGAAATGTGCTTATATTTTCAGCTCATCAGTCAAAGTGATGATTTTGGCTTTAAAAATAAGGGCTTTTCAAAGGCTGATCCAGGCCTCCTGCACAGCCTGGTCGGCCTGCAGTCTGCTCCTCAGCTCCTGGTTCTCAGCCGGACTCCTCACACTGACCAGGTCTGTGTGGTGCTGCCTGCAGTAGCTCTGAGCCTCAAACCAACTCTTCTGCTCAGAGCCACCATCTATGTGGAGAAACAAACAGGGGAAACCTGGCAGGTTAAGGTCATGGCTGAAAGAAAAACACTGGTAGGAAACTGAAAATGTCAAATAAAGTTCCTGCGTTGTCCGGTTGATCTTCCTGCCACTGCCTGTAGTCCTCCAGGACTCCTGTGTAGTGACGTTCACCCATCAGAGACCATTTCCAGCTGTTGACGTCGTCATACAGTCCGATCCAGAAGGCCTCCTCCCAGTCTTTAGCCATGTCAGCGATCCTGCTGTTGACCTGCACATTAGATTTGGTGGCCAGGTCACCGTACTGCTCTCTGCAGTAGCTCTGAGCTTCAGTCCAGCTCCTCCTCGGCTGAGTGACGAGGATGTACTCATGGATATAGTATGTGGAGCCTATATGGAGAATAAGAAGGTAACAGGTTCTGTGCTGACCTCAAAGTACGAGAAAAATAATCAGAAGAGTCAAAACAATGTTCACTTTGGTTGACATCACATTTCAAGTCTTAAAGTTTAGCAATTTAAACGGTAACTCCACCAATTTTCCCACATTAATGTGTGTTTACTTGGAGAGTACTACGGCATATGTGAAAAGAAAGTACTATAAAGCTGCTTTATGGCTCCAGAGAAGGCTGCATGTAATCTGATAAACTGCCTCCAGTGATGTCACTCAGAGGCCAAGTTGCAATGTGGGTGAAAAGCAGTACACTGGTCCAGCATTTGCACTCCTATAATACTGTTGGACTCATTATGGACCGTTTGAAAACAAATGATCAGTATCAATACAGCAAAACCAGAGACACATTTCTCTATGGTCGTGTGATTGGAGTCTTGAATCGAGTGAGGGTCGTCTCACAAAACTCCGGTCAAACTAAGCAGTGCTGATAAACTATAAACCCAGATTCTGTTACTACACTACTTATTTCTCACCTACAAGAACTGCTGCCGTTTCCAGTAAATGGTGGAGGGAGGGGTGAGCAGTGGCTGACGTGCGGAGTTATCAAAGGAGGCTCATCATTTTTAATCATTTACTCATGTCACCTGTTACCAATGAGCCTCCTTACCTGCGGAATGTTCCAAACAGGTGTTTTGGAGGATTTCAGAACTTTCCCAACTTGTTTGGAACGTGTTTCTGGCATCACGTTCAGAAAAGGCATATTTACTTTATATTTGTCAATACCAATTAGCAAATTATTACATTCTGATGTATTTAATTCTGTCACAAAAGTGCTTTGATTTAAAGGTCAGCGCTACATCTACGATTGTAGACCGTTCTAAGGGCAAAGCTGAGGTGTGAGATCAACTGTACAGTTTAAAAGAACTGCTGCTATTTCTTGTAAATGGTGAAGGGAGGGGTGAGCAGGGTTTATTAACAGGCATCAACATTGTCAGACTTTGGTCGGTGGGTCCAGAGATTACATCAAGCTTCAGTTTCTGGGTGTGGTTTGGTGCACATTTAAAGGATTGGCAGATTCTACGCACATTCACAACTCTGTGTCTTCACTAAAGCTGCAGGATCTGATCCAAACATGGCCAGCAAGACTTACAACACAAGCATGGCCAACAACTCTGGTAAGTCAAATCCATGTTTTAAAATACAATTATTTTACTTTAATTTTACAGTGAACATGGTTGAATTTTGTAATACTTCTATAGTCAAGGTCCTGAATTAGAAATTCTTTGTGTATCAGTGTACCTTTGGATCATTCAGTTTTCTTTTCAGAGGTGAGTATTAAAAACAAATAATGAATGGTGATTTGAATTTCATTGAAATACAAACATTTAAATTTGAATAATAGTAATAACACATTATCATAATCATTTATTGTTTTTCCATGGTGAAAAGGGATGATGACATTTTTTAATGTTTTGATTTTTGTTTTCCTTTTTTTTATATGACAAAAAATTAAATCACTAAAAAATATTAAAATGAAAAAAAGGTTCTTGTCATATTCTGTTATCAGATGTGGTCATTTACAAGACATGAGACTGGAAATGTGACAGGCTGTGTTGCTTTAGCTACGGCTAAAATGTCTTTGGGACAAAACAAGGCCTGTCATCCACAGAAATCATAGTTCTCTGATATTTCACTTATTATAAAAAATCCTCCACCAATTTACACATTTAAGTGTGTTGACAGGAGTACTACTGCGTGTACGAAAAAGTAGTATCAAGCCTTTTGTGTCTCCAGAGCAAGCTGCATGTAATCCAGTGATGTCACTCAGTGGCTATCAGTAGGACCTACATTACCCACAATGCAACATAGCCACAACTAAAGCAACACTGTCTGGTACATTTGCAATCATAAACATGGCGCTATTGTCTTGTAAATGACCAAATCCAGTCTCAGAATATAAAAAAACATTCATGTCTCTTTTCTTTCTGTTATTAATTAGAAAGCTCATCACTTTTGACCCTGAAGGACAAATACTCCAATTTAAAAAAAAGAATGTTTCAACTCATTTTTGTTTAAAATACTCACTTCTGAATGGAAAACCAAATGGGCCGACAACAATGGAAACTGCTCAACGTATGGAGTCAAAATTTTGACTACCTGTCTGGACAGGTTTTTAACCACGCAGTTCAATCTCAGGAGACAGTTTTAAAAAACTGCTGCCTTTTCCTTTTAATGGTGTAATGAACAGTATCCTGAGGCCACGTCAGATCTTAAAAAGGAGAAAGCCAGAGTGCACAGCTCAATTAATTAATTTACGTTGTTTTCAATCAATCAATCAATCAAGTTTATTTATAAAGCACATTTAAAAACAACCCAAGTTGACCAAAGTGCTGTACAGTTAAAAATGCAGGTATAATACAAAGAATTAGTAAAAAAGACAAAGCAAAACCAGCAACCAACAAACGATCAAGGAAATACGGCAAAAAGTCCCGGGGACTTAAAAGCAATAGTAAAAAGGTGAGTTTTTAGCCTGGATTTAAAAGAGTCGATGGAGGGGGCAAGTCTGACTGAGAGGGGGATGCTGTTCCAGAGTCTGGGAGCAGCGACTGAAAAAGCGCGGTCACCCCTGAGTTTTTGTTGTGCACGTGGAACTGTTAAAAGCTCTTGGTCGGCCGACCTGAGGGGTCTGGAGGGGGAGTATGGGGTTAAAAGTTCAGACAGGTAGGCGGGGGCTGTTCCATTCAGGGCTTTATATACAAATAAAAGAAGTTTAAAATCAACACGTTGTTTGACTGGTAGCCAGTGGAGAGAGGCTAGGACAGGGGTGATGTGGTCCTTCTTTCGAGTTCCTGTAAGGAGTCTGGCTGAGGCGTTTTGGATTAGTTGTAGACGGGCGAGAAGTCATTGATTGATTGATTCCGGTGTAGAGAGAGTTGCAGTAGTCCAGGCGGGTGGTAATGAATGCATGGATGACTTTTTGTAGGTCTGTGAAGGTGAGGAATGGTTTTATTTTTGAAATGGTGCGGAGTTGGAAAAAGCTGGCTTTGACTACTGAGTTGACCTGTTTATTAAATTTGAGTGCTGAATCGAAAGTGACACCGAGGTTCTTGATGTGGGGTTTGATGAGGGTGGACAAGTTGCCAAGACTGTTGGAAATCAGGTTGATGTTGTCAGGGGGGCCAAAGAGAATGATTTCTGATTTAGTTTCGTTTAGTTGAAGGAAATTTTGAGCCATCCAGGATTTTATTTCATTGATGCAGTTAAAGATGTTGGTGATTTTTGATTAGTTGTTCGGTTTGAGGGGGAGATAGAGCTGAGTGTCATCTGCGTAACAGCGGAAAGAGATGTCGTATTTTTGGATGATTTGGCCACGGGGAAGCATGTAAATGGAGAAGAGAATGGGACCTAGGATTGAGCCTTGTGGAACTCCGCAGGAGAGGGTAGCTGGGGGGGAGTAGAGAGTGCCAATGTTTACAGAAAACGTTCTATTGTTGAGGTAGGATATGAACCAGTTTAGTGCAGTGCCATTTAATCCAGTAGCATGGTGAAGGCGGTCTATCAGGATGTTATGATCAACTGTATCGAATGCAGCACTAATGTCGAGGAGGATGGCGCAGTTTCCAGATTCAGTGAAGATGAGGAGGTCGTTGTGGATTTTTAACTGGGCGGATTCTGTACTGTGATTGGTCTTAAAGCCAGATTGAAATTTTTCCAGGATATTGTTGAGATGTAGGTAGGGCAGTAGCTGATTGAAGATGACCTTTTCAAGAACTTTGGACAGGAATGGGAGTTTAGAAATGGGTCTGTAGTTATTGGGCTGAGTGGGGTCTGTGTTTGGTTTTTTCAGGAGCGGCTGGACAACTGCATGCTTGAAATAGGATGGGACAGTAACGGTGATGATGGAGCTGTTGATGATGGAGAGGATGCTTGGACCGGTGGAGACAAAAACATACTTCAGGAGAGCGGTGGGAATGATGTCCAGAGGGCAGGTTGCTGATTTCATGCTGGTGACGATCTGCGTGAGGGTGGGTAGGGAGATGGGAATGAAACAGTCCAATTTGGCTAGGCAGGCCTGGGGAACAGCTGAGTTGCAGGTGGGGGGAGGGATATTGTTTCTGATGGTTTTTACTCTGTTGATAAAGAAATTGGAAAATTCCTCACATTTGGCAGGGGACACGTCAAGGATGGTGTTGGGAGGGGGGGTGAATAATGGAGTTTATGGTGTTAAAGAGGGTCTTTGGATTATGGGAGCTATTGGAAATGAAGTTTGAGAAATAATGAGTTCTTGCTGAATTGACTGCTTTCTGAAATTTGTGTAGGTGGTTCCTTAGTAGCTGGAAGGAGATTTGCAGTTTGTCCTTTTTCCATTTTCTTTCTGCCTTTCTGCACTGTTGTCTGAGAGCACGGATGTTGTTGTTGTTTAACCAGGGGTGAGTTTTGTTTTTGGATTTTCTGAGTTTGAGTGGAGCGATGGAGTCCAGGATGTTGACACAGGTTGAGTTGAACTGGGAGATTAATTCCTCTGTGAGCAGGGGGGGGAGGGAGGGGGGGAGGAGGGAGGAACATCGGAGTTGCGGGATGAAGAAGATAAATATGCATCAGAAAACTGTCTGGCTGTGGAGGAGGATATTATACGGGAGTAGATCATTCAAATTATGTTGCTTCTCCCAAAGCGGCCAACAGATGTTTCTACTTTTTCCATCTTTGTATACGTTGCATGAAGGACAATGTCTGTACAACCTGATGTCTGATTCAGTGTCACACATTGTTCTACACAGGACAGATCGTAACAAATGACAAGGAGCTGAGGATAGTGATGGTGGGGAAGATTGGAGCTGGGAAGAGTGCTGCTGGAAACACCATCCTGGGACGAAAGGGCTTTGAATCAAAGTGCACTTCTAAGTCTGTGACTGTAGACTGTTTCAAGCATGAATCTGTGATAGATGGGCAACAGATTGCCGTCATTGACACTCCGGGCCTGTTTGACAACAGGTTTGAGGTGATTAAAACAGTCAAAAATCTAAGCAAGTGCATTCGTTTGGCTGCTCCTGGACCCCATGTGTTTCTGGTGGTCATCCGTGTGGGCAGATTCACTGCAGAGGAAAAGCAGACGGTGCAAAAGATTCAAGAAATATTTGGCCAGGATGCAGACAGATACAGCATGGTTCTCTTTACTTATGGTGATAGTCTTGATGAAACCATCGAGAAATTTGTGAGTGATGACACCGACCTTCAAGACCTTGTGGCCAGATGTAAAGGCCAGTACCACGTCTTCAACAATAAGCTGAAAGATCGCTCACAGGTCAATGAGCTGCTCCAGAAGATCAGAAATGTAGCGCAGAGGAACGGAGGAAGCCACTACACCAACGAGATGTTCCAAAATGCAGAGAGGGAAATCGAAGAGGAGAAACAACGCATTCTGAAAGAAGAAGAAGAACAAATACGAAAAGAGAGAGAGGAACTTAAGAGGGAACTTCAGGAAGAACATGAAAAAGAAATGAAGAAAATTCAAGAGCTACTCGAGGCTGAGAGAGAGAAGGAGAGGAAAGAGAGAGAGGAGGAGAGGATGAGGGAGAAGCAGGAGAGGGAGGAAGAGAGGCAGAGGGAGAAGGAGGAGAGAGAAGCAGAGAGAAGCAGAGTGAGAGAGGAGATGGAGAGGCAGAGAAAGGAGATGGAGGAGAGGGAGCAGAGGGAGAGGAAGGAGAGAGAAGCAGAGAGAATCAGAGTGAGAGAGGAGATGGAGAGGCAGAGAAAGAAGAAACTGAAGGAGATGAAGGAATGCGAAGAAAAAAGAGAGAGGGAGAGGAAGAAGGACTTTGAAAACAAAATGAATAAAATGAAAGAAGAGCATAAAAAGACACTGAAAAAGAAAGAAGATGGCCGCAGCGTAAGTGAGCGCAACACAGGCCTGTCTGCTTGCTTACTCTTGTAGCTCTACAAATCATACTAATACTGTGATTAATTTACACATGACTTGTCGTAAGGCTTAAAATCTACTGTATCTTCTATTTACTCGGCACAACGACTGGATAACACTAATCGGCTGAACAATGGCACTGGATCAACAAAATCAGATCTCACTACAAACATTATAGGATGGCATACAACAGATCAAGACAGATATGCTCACTCATCTTGATTCAAAGGTTGATCCTATCCAAACAAAACTGAGCAGCATTCAGATGTCCTTGGATACTCTTGGAGAGCATGTCTCTTCATTAGAGCAACGAATTGGGGCAAACGAGGACAATCTACAAGATCTCCTGGCAATGAATAAAGAACTAACTAAAGATAATGCCTACCTGATGGACAAGATTCAGGATCTGGAGAACCGAAGCAGATCTTCCAATCTTCGCTTTGTTAAGATTCCTGAATCCTCTGAGGGCCGTGACATTCTTGGCTTCATGTCCCAGTTAATCCCAGAGCTCCTTGGGCGAGAAAACTTCCCCACTCCTCTGGTTATTGAGAGGGCTCACCGTACTCCCACATTTCTTCACAAAGATAGAGCTGGTCCAAGGCCTATCCTGATTAAACTTCTCAATTTTCAGGACAAGGTGAGAATCCTCCGTCTTGCCAGAGAGAAAAAGGACCTGGTGTATAAAGGTACTCGCGTCTACATATATCCTGACTTCAGTGCGGAACTCACGAAGAAGCGCCTTTGCTTCGATACAGTCAAACGGAGACTCCGATTGAACTTGATTTAAAATACTCTCTCTGGTATCCGTGCACACTGAATGTCATTGTTGATGGAAAATCCCAACTGTTCACCTGTCACAAAGCCGCTGAAACTGCCTTCATGTCTCCCACAAATTCTCCTTCATAATTAATCCCGTCACGTGAAGTTTACAAGACGGGACATTAAAGCATCTAAATAGGCTGTAACATTACCTCTGCTGAGGTTATGTTGACACAGCTTGATACACTGCTCTTTCCTCTGTTTATTTATTTGATTTGTTGACTAGTTTATATCCGCTGGAATGTCTTTTGATTTTCTGTCATAAATTGATTTGTTTGTTTACATACAGGTCTGTCGTAAAACCATAGGTACGGCTGCATTTCCAGCGGTTCTCAGTTGTTGTCGTAAAACAAAATAAATACATTTTTTTAAAAAACAAAAAAAAAAAAGAAGAAGGAATGTGTAGGCCATATATATATATATATATATATATATATATATCTATATATATATATATATATATATATATATATATATATATATATATATATATATAGATATATTCTTTTTTTGTCGAATGTTTTTATTTTGTTGAGCTATTTCACTTATTATATTTCCAATGCAGACAGACCTTTGTGTCTATTATGGTGTCTGCTTATATTGACTGAATTTGGCCTTTCTTGGTGCCTTGGTTCCTGATGGCTGAGGTTTTTTTTTCTTTTGTGTCTATGTCTTTCATGTGTCTGTTTTGTTGTTATAATAACACAACCTCTTACAATCTTATACAACTTTTCGATTTGCCTAGCTTCTAATTTATCCCTTAATAATGTTGATATCCCTATGAACTCTTATTTCCAAAATGAATAATAATAAAGGTTTAAAAATTATTCATTTGAATATTAGAAGTCTTTTGCCAAAAATTGATTTACTTCGTGCTTGGGTAATCCAACATAATCCTAATCTCATAACACTGTCTGAAACATGGCTTAATAGCAAAGTCTCTGATAATGAAATCAAACTATTAAATTATGTACTATATCGAGCTGATAGAGGCTCCAGGGGCGGTGGCGTGGCTACATACATTTCCTCCAACTTGGTTTCTGAGTTAATTACACCTACAGTTAAACCAATACATTTTGAATGCCTTTTTGTTAAAATAATTCTTCATCAGAACAAATATATAACTATTGGAAACGTATACAGACCTCCCTCTGTCCCTGTTCGAGTCCTCTAACTATTTGATTTCCACCATTGACTCTATCTCCTGTAAAAGTGAAATGATCATTTTAGGTGATTTCAACAAAAATTGGTTAGACAAGTCTTCTGTTAAAGATAAAAATAATTTTGAAAAACTTAACCTAACACAACTAATTAAGGAACCCACTCGAATCACCCCAACGTGTCAGTCCTTACTTGACTGGATACTTGCCACTCACCCTGATAGATATATTAAAGCTGGTTTTTTGTCAGACTGCTTTAGTGACCACTCAGTTTTTTACTGTGTATGGAAGATCAATACTCCGAAATTGCCACCAAAATTTATAAAGATTAGACAACATAAGAAAATGAATGTAGATTTATTTATTAATGATTTAATCTTAATTTATTGGGATAGGTTCCAATTAATACCCAATGTTCAAGATGCCTGGGATTTTTTATACTCTGAGTTTATTCAAGCGGTAGACAGACATGCTCCATGGAAAATCTCAAAGGTCAAGGGTAGACACTTACCCTGGATAAGTGCTGAAGTTATAAGTCTCTTTAGGCAGAGGGATGTGGCTTGGGCTAAATTTTGTCAGACAAGGGAAAATGCTGATTGGGAAACATACAGGCAACTAAGAAATATCTCCAAGACTTGACCCGCAATGCTAAATCTAATTATTATAAAGAGTGTCTCTCTAATAATTTTAAAAATCCCAAACAATTCTGGAACAGTATAAAATCCATAATAGACACTTCAGAGAAATGTCATATTAATCAAATAAGAGATGGCAATATAATAAATCATGACCCTGTATCCATTGCCCAGGTGTTCGGTCAGCATTTTTCCTCTGTCTGCTCAGACTTAATACCCGACTTTGCCTATACTGATCGTTTCAATAATATTTCATCTTGTCATAGTACCTTCTCCTCTGCAAAAATAACACCTACAGAAGTATTGAATGCTATCAAACAACTGAGTTTGAGCAGTGGTGCTGGATGGGATTGAATCCAGATATATTAAATTAGCCTCTCACATTCTCATGTACCCACTTGCTGACTTGTTTAACATGTCCATATCCACCTGCGAGTTACCAGCTATCTGGAAATATTCCCGTATTACTCCAGTCTACAAATGTGGTGACATTCTTGATCCAAATAATTACAGACCTATATCAATAATCTGTTCTATCGCTAAAGTATTTGAAAAGCTAATCTTTAATCAGTTATCACAGTATCTTAAAAATAATAATATCCTATCACCAGTTCAATCCGGATTTAGACCTAATCATTCAACAACTACTGCTCTCTTAAAGCTTACTAATGATGTGTTTTCAGCATTTGATACTGGTAATCTTACAGGGGCTATTTTTATTGATCTCAAGAAGTCTTTTGACTTGGTTGACCACTACTTACTCCTAGATAAACTTTATGCAGTTGGTCTATCACAGAATGCACTATTATGGTTTAACTCTTATTTACATAACAGAAAACAATGTGTGGTCCTTCAGGGGAGTAAGTCTGAACTTTTTGTCCAAAAAGAGGTGTACCCCAGGGTTCGACGCTGGGTCCACTACTCTTTTCTATCTTTATTAATGATCTTCCTTTAATCTGTTCTAATTCTTCTGTTCAACTATATGCAGATGATACTGTCATTTATACTTCTAAACCACATTTATTTCAAATCCAAAACTGCTCTTCAATCGGATTTCAATATCTTACAAAATTGGCTCTTATCTAATAAACTACTACTCAATAAATCAAAATCTTACATTATGGTCTTTGGCACAAGACATAACCTTAAATCAAAATCTAATAACCTAATAATAGCATGTAATGATGGTACTTCTCTGCATCAAGTTGATCAAAATAAATATTTGGGCTTACATCTTGATTCCGAACTTACTTTCAAACCTCACATTGATTATGCTCTCCGCAAAATTAAGTTTGGAACCAGTGTTTTATTTCGATCTAGAAGCTGTTTTACACTTAACGTCCGAAAGAAACTTGCCACACAACTTATATTACCATTTTTTGACTATGCAGACGTTGTTTATCAAAATGCATCCAAAACTAATCTTCTACCCCTCAATACAGCATACAATAATCTCTGTAAATTTGTTCTTGGATGTTCCTTTAATACTCATCACTGTACAATGTATAATTCACTTAAATGGCCTTCGCTCAATATAAGAAGACACATTCATTGGCTGCAACTCATCTTTAAATGTGTACATTTAAACTACCCTCATTACCTACAACAGTTTTTAGTACCATCTACCTCAATATATAATTTGAGGCATTCTACCAATACTTCTTCTCCATTCCTATTGTCAGGAAAGCAATTGGAAAGAGAGCATTTATGTTTAAGGCTCCTTCAGACTGGAATAATTTACCTTTAGACATTCGATCTTTGACATCATTTCATATGTTTAAAAATGGCGTGTCTTCTTATTTTTAGATAAACTGTACATGTTTCAGATGACACTATACCTATATACATTACACAAACCACTGAAAACTCTATTTTCTTTATTTTCTTTATTCTCTATTCTATTTTTGCTGGGCAAGAATTTACTCACAGACTCTTTTTGGCCAACTAAGGGTTGTGCTCATTAATGTACTCATCTTTTTGATAGTGTACGGATTGTCTTGGTTGTAATCTGTTTTTGTTTTTTTGTTTTTTTCTATTACTTTATTGTTTGTAATATTTCTGTTAGTTTGTTTGTATCCTTTTTCTGTCTTGTTATTGTAATGTTTGTTTGTACTGTATGTTAGGACCCCCTCGAAAACGAGATGGTTCATCTCAAGGGGTTTATCCTAATGAAATAAACTTGTATCAAGATGAGCTGAAATCCAAGCATGATGAGGAGGCTAGAAAGAAAGCTGAGGCGACAAATCCATTAGACCATCTCATCAATGCCGGTGGAGTACTGATCAGAGTAGTTGGTGGAGTTGTAGGAGTTGTAAAGGCAGTTCTCAGCACCCTAGGATGGATTTTTTCTCTTTTAAAAAATAGGAATACATTTTTTAAGAGCCACTTACAACGAAGGTTGGTGAGTTGTTTTAGAAAAATCTCCTAACATCAAGACAGCAATCAATAAATCAAATGCTCTCACCAAAAAAGCTTGAGGGAGATGACAGAATATTTTGTTTCAGCTGAAAAAATATTTTTAATCTTGTCATGAAATGAAATGTAATAAATTGTTTGAAAGCTGTACTTTCGGTGTCTCAATGTGCACGACTTGAAAATAAGAATTTGATCAATCATTCAATCATTATCATAACTCAAGCTAGATTTTTGCATAAATGATTTTTATTATATTAAGTTTTCTTGTTTTGATTGTCATTTACTTTTTTTAAATCAAAATCTGTTTTCATATCCTCACTTTGACCTGCTCAGTTTACTTGAATGCAGATTATCACTGTTTGTGAATCTTACATTATTTTCTGTTGGTCAGTCTGTCATTAATTTCAGAGGCTATGTCATTATATTATTTTATAGTGTACTCTATTACTTTTAATTCCTGATGAATAAAGTTTGCTGACAAAACTTTGTGAACTTATTTGAGAAAGACTTTGACTTTTACTTGTTATGGAGAACTGTATTAATGTTGCTTTAACTTAAATGAAACATTTTGAGTGGTAGTTGTTGCAGTGTGAAGCCCCTGTCCCCATATTACTCCTTTAATCTCTGATATTTTGAAGATCAGCCAACAACATGTTTAAATAATTTCCAGTTAACTTCAAGACAAATATGAACATATATTTTCTTACCCGTCTGGCGTGTGACCTCCAAAACGATCAAAAACGTCCCTGTGAATCAGAATAAAACCCACTGTGAAACTAAAAAACACACATGGGCAAGAATACGATTGTATGCATATTATGAATCACTTGTAGTCGGTTTTGAGCAGAGTTGATGAGAGAGAAGTACAAACCAAAGAGAAGAAGCTTCTTCAAACTTTCCTCCATGATCTGCAGTAATGAGAGAAATGATCCACATTTGTGAATCAATAATGAAAAATGAAAATCTGTAAATACAAGAGCACAAAATGGTCTGTTACTTATTGTGGATGCCGTCTTACCTCCTGTCTTTGTCTCCAACGTCTCCTTTCCTCGTGGAGTTTGGATACTAAATGGTTCGTGACCACAAGTAAGTGGTTGTGTGTTTTTGTTTTTCGTGCATTTCCATCTCAGTGAGAACCATTGTGGAGGTCAGGACATTTGAAGCGGAGATGTTTATGCAAAGTGAGCATATTTTTACAGAGGCTCAACACACTGTAGCTTAAGACTGTCAGGTCCTGTTGGTTGGCTGGACTTCCTGTTTTATTTTGTTGTTTCCCTCACTTCCTGTTTTGTGTTTTACTTTAGGTGTCTTGACTCCCTGTGTGTGTGATTGTCCATTGTTTTCACCTGTGCCTCGTTTTCTCCTCCACTCAGGTGTGTATATATGCCTCTGCTCCCCAGTGTGTCTTTGTCAGATTGTCTGCATCTTTTTGAGTAGCTTTCCGGCAGTTTTTCCTCGTGTCTAGATAGTTCCTGGTTTTTGACTTTTGTCTGTTTTTTGGATTACCCCTTTGCCTTGCGTCTTTGTACTTTTGCTCAAGCTGACTGCCTTTTTGTGTACCGACTTTGGACTGAATAAACCGCTTCTCCTCACCTCGTTTGTCTCTGGTCTGCTCTGTGGGTCCCAGTTGTCTGTCTGAACCTGACAGTACAATCTGACCAAGACTATGGACCCCGCAGTTCCAGAGGCCGTCCACGAGGCACTTAAGTCTCAAGGCCAGTGGCTTTGCATGCAGGAGGAGCAAATGGCTTCTTTGAGACAGGAATTAGCTGACTCCAACAAACGCCAAGAGGCAGCGTTTACCATGTTAGCCTCCCAGCTAAGTGATCTGAAGGTCGGTCTGCATCAAGAGAGATCCTCCACGCCTCCCAGCCAGAACACAGGCGCCTCACCCACATCTCCTGAATCGACTCACTTGCAGTTGTCAAGCCCGGAGAGGTTCTCTGGTGAGTCTGGTGACTGTAGGCCATTTCTTACCCAATGTGAGCTTCATTTTGAGTTTAATGCAGCAGCCTTCCCCTCTGATCGCAGTAAGATAGCCTACATGATTTCTTTTTTGTCTGGTCGAGCCAAGGCCTGGGCCACGGCTGAGTGGAACCGCCATTCGGCCATCTGCAATTCTCTGCCCCTCTTTGAAAAGACATTTACCCAAATATTTCTGACTGTTTCTCCCAGTCGAAAGGCCGCCAAAGCCCTAGTTGCTATGCGTCAAGGGAGACGAAATGTTATGGACTATGCGATCGAATTTAGAACACTAGCAGCAGATAGTGGTTGGAATCAACCTGCTTTGGTTGATGCCTTTTTTAATGGACTTTCCGAGCGCATTAAAGACTTTTTGACTCCGCTAGACCTGCCCTCTGAGCTTGATGCTTTAGTCTCCCTTGCAGCCAAGATTGATAAGAGATTGCTGGAGCGTGATCGGACAAGAGGTTTCCTCCCTGGTCGCCTACCTGCCACCTACCCATCCCGGAGTTCCTCGCCTAGACGTTCTTCTGCTCCAGCTCCCACACCCACGACCAACACCAGGAGTGACACAGAGGAACCCATGCAGATTGGACGCACACGGCTCTCTCCTGAGGAGCGCCTTCGTAGACGCAATGAGGGACGATGCATCTACTGCGCTCAAATGGGTCACTTCCTGGAGAATTGTCCCATACGTCGCAGTGGGTCTGCCCATCAGGCATCTGTGCTGGTATGTACCTCTCCCAGTAAGAACAGATCTTGCCGGCAGTTCTCTCAAGTGACACTCTCCTCAGATTTTCTATCTTTCCCCCACTCTGCTCTCATTGACTCTGGTGCTGATGCTAGTCTCATGGACATTAAATTAGCCAAAAGACTTAACCTCTCTTTTGTACCTCTAGACTGCTCCGTGCCTGCCACCGCCCTAGACGGACATGTGATGTATTTGGTTACCCACTGTACCTCTCCAGTGACTTTGACTTTTCCTGACTCTCACACTGAACTGATAACTTTTCACCTTTTTGATGCACCCCAACACCCACTTGTCTTAGGCTTTCCCTGGTTAACTCAACATAATCCTCATATTGACTGGTCCACCGGCAAGGTTCTGTCATGGGGGAGCAACTGTAAGACGCAGTGCTTTTTGGTTCCAGCAGTTTCCAGCTCGAAGGGAGTTTCAACCTCACCTGAGGAGGTCGACGAGGAGTTTCCAGATCTGTCCTCAGTTCCTCCCTGCTACCAGGACCTTAAGCAGGTATTTAACAAGGCTAGAGCTACTTCACTTCCCCCTCACCGTCCTTATGATTGTTCCATAGATTTACTTCCTGGTACCTCACCCCCTCGTGGTCGTCTGTACTCTCTGTCGGGACCTGAGCGTCAAGCCATGGTGGAGTACATTGGTTCTGCTCTCAAGGCTGGGATCATCCGGCCTTCTTCATCACCTGCTGGAGCTGGTTTCTTCTTTGTGGGGAAGAAGGACAAGACCCTTCGACCCTGCATTGATTTTCGTGGACTCAATGACATTACTGTTAAGAACAGGTATCCTCTTCCACTCATCTCCTCTGGGTTTGAGCTCCTTCAGGGGGCCAAGGTATTTACCAAATTGGACTTGCGCAATGCTTATCATCTGGTTCGCATCAGAGAAGGGGATGAGTGGAAGACAGCTTTTAACACCCCCACAGGACATTATGAGTATCTGGTTATGCCTTTTGGACTCACTAATGCCCCTGCAGTGTTTCAGTCACTGGTGAATGATGTTCTTCGTGAATATTTGAACAAGTTTGTTTTTGTTTATCTAGATGACATTCTGATATTCTCATCTGATATTGAGACTCACAAGAAACATGTCAGGCAGGTTCTGAACCAGTTACTGCTTAATCAACTGTTTGTCAAGGCTGAGAAATGTGAATTTCATGTGTCTACAGTGTCTTTCTTGGGGGTTGTAGTGTCTGAGGGGAGCGTCAGCATGGATCCAGAGAAGGTCCGGGCGGTGCAAGAGTGGCCTACACCCACGTCCAGAAGAGAGGTCCAACGGTTTCTAGGGTTTGCAAACTTCTATAGGAAGTTTATTCGTAACTTCAGTCGCGTTGCTTCCCCCTTGTATGCTCTAACCTCCTCCAAGGTGCGGTTTCTCTGGTCCCCCCAGGCGGAGTCTGCCTTTCAAAAGCTCAAGAGTAGCTTTATCACCGCCCCTGTGCTGATTCTGCCCAACCCCAAACGGCAGTTTGTGGTGGAGGTGGATGCGTCTGATCTGGGTGCGGGGGCAGTTCTCTCTCAGCGTTCTGAAAGGGACGACAAGCTCCACCCTTGTGCCTTCCTGTCTCGCAGGTTTTCTTCTTCAGAAAGGAACTACGATGTTGGGGACCGCGAACTACTGGCCATTAAGCTGGCCTTGGAGGAGTGGAGGCATTGGCTGGAGGGAGCTGAACAACCTTTCCTGGTCTGGACGGACCATAAGAACATTGAGTACATCAGGACCGCCAAAAGACTGAACCCTCGACAAGCCAGGTGGGCTCTTTTCTTCTCCCGCTTCAATTTCACCATCTCTTATCGTCCTGGCTCCAAGAACATTAAACCCGATGCCCTGTCTAGACTGTTTAAAGGGGAATGCGTTCCTAAGGACACGGAGACAATAATCCCTGAGACCTGTATTGTGGGTTGTGTCACCTGGGGAATAGAAGAGCGGGTCAAGAGAGCAAATCAGGGGATACAGATTCCTCCTGAGGTACCACCCAACAAATTATTTGTCACCCCTGATCTTCGGGGCTCTGTGATTACTTGGGCTCATTCTTCTCTGATCTCTTGTCATCCTGGTTTCCGCAGAACTCTGACCCGGGTCCGTGAGAGGTTTTGGTGGCCCGGTATGAGGAATGATGTCAGTGAGTATGTGGCAGCCTGCACAACTTGTGAGCAGAACAAGAGCAAGAATGTCCCCAGTACTGGACTTCTCCAGCCCCTTCCTGTGCCACAGCGGCCCTGGTCAGACATTTCTCTCGACTTTGTGACAGGTTTACCACCCTCGGAGGGTAACACTGTTGTACTTACAGTAGTAGACCGTTTCTCCAAGATGGTTCGGTTCATACCATTACCACAAATTCCCTCTGCCAAGGAAACGGCAGAGGTGCTCATGTCTCATGTTTGTCGAGTTTTTGGATTTCCTAGGAACGTCCTGTCTGACCGGGGTCCGCAGTTTGTGGCTCAGTTTTGGAGGGCTTTCTGCCAACTCATGGGTGCCACTGTTAGTCTGACCTCAGGCCACCATCCTCAAACCAATGGGCAGACGGAGCGGTTAAACCAGGAGCTGGAGAAGGGGCTCCGCTGTCTGGCTTCCCAGAATCCTGCCACCTGGAGCAAGTACGTCATGTGGGTGGAGTATGCTCACAACACGCTTCCCTGCACCTCCCTGGGCATGTCTCCGTTCCAGTGTGTTTTTGGCTATCAGCCGCCTCTGTTTCCTGCGCTGGAGAGGGAGGTCGGCGTCCCATCTGCTACTGCCATGGTCCGCCGTTGCCGACGGATGTGGGCTCAGGCCCGTCAGAACCTCATCAGGGCTTCCCAGAGCCACAAGAAGTTTGCTGACAGGAGGAGAAGAGCTGCACCAGTTTATCAAGCCGGACAACGGGTGTGGTTGTCGACCAAGCACCTGCCTCTCAAGGTGGAGTCCCGTAAGTTGGCCCCTCGTTTTGTTGGACCATTCCCTGTGTCAAAGGTTATTAACCCAGCGTGTGTGAGACTCAACCTTCCCAGGTCCCTTCGAGTGAATCCAACCTTTCATGTCAGTGAGGTTCAACCTGTCAGGACCAGCCCGTTGGTCCCTCCTACCAGGCCCCCTCCTCCCGCCCGGATCGTCGATGGGGGTCCAGTCTACACTGTCCGGAAGCTGTTGGCGGTTCGCCGCAGGGGGAGAGGTTTTCAGTATCTCGTGGACTGGGAGGGTTACGGACCAGAGGAGAGGTCTTGGGTCTCCTCTCGGAACATCGTGGACCCTGACCTCATACGGGATTTCCATCGTGACCACCCCCACGATCCTGGGCCTTCAGGGGCCGGCCGTTGAGGGGGGGGTACTGTCAGGTCCTGTTGGTTGGCTGGACTTCCTGTTTTATTTTGTTATTTCCCTCACTTCCTGTTTTGTGTTTTACTTTAGGTGTCTTGACTCCCTGTGTGTGTGATTGTCCATTGTTTTCACCTGTGCCTCGTTTTCTCCTCCACTCAGGTGTGTATATATGCCTCTTCTCCCCAGTGTGTCTTTGTCAGATTGTCTGCATCTTTTTGAGTAGCTTTCCGGCAGTTTTTCCTCTTGTCTAGATAGTTCCTGGTTTTTGACTTTTGTCTGTTTTTTGGATTACCCCTTTGCCTTGCGTCTTTGTACTGTTGCTCAAGCTGACTGCCTTTTTGTGTACCGACTTTGGACTGAATAAACCGCTTCTCCTCACCTCATTTGTCTCTGGTCTGCTCTGTGGGTCCCAGTTGTCTGTCTGAACCTGACAGTGACAACACATGCAAATAAACTAAACACAAGAAAATTAAGAAAACATCTTCACCAATTTGACAACATGTGGCAGCATTTACAAAACACAACCAAACACAGAAATGTTCTGCAAAGAGAGAAAAAACAGGACCAAACACACGAAAGCTGCAAGTAGAACAGACGACAACGGAAACTGTTTCCAGAGGGAAAATTAAAAGTGATGAACGCTGCTGGGACGCACCTGCTGTTGCCATAGTTCCTGACTCATGAAGTTATAAAGTCAGCTCGGTGACTGTAAATTTGAAACAAATACACAAAATTTTGAAAAATCCAAACCAAATCAAATAAAGAAATGTGTTGCAAATACAGAAATCACAACCAAATACAGAAAACAAAACTAAATACAGAAACTCCTCCACCTCTTATGACTTCATGAGTCACAAACTATCAAGCAACATCAAGCGTGCCCCAGCTGTGTTCATCGCTTTTTTGCATCCCCTGGAAACAGTGTCTGCCGCCGTCTGTGAGTTTCTGCGTATGGTTTTCTCTATTTCCTGTATTTAGTTGTGTTTTGCAAAAAATACACATGTATTGTCAAATTAGTGTGCAGGTGTTCTTTCTTTTACAGTTTTTTATGATTGTTTACACACTAAAATAAAAATTTTCACACAATTTGCGAAATTCTACTCCAAGGAGCAAAACACCTCCACAGATTTGCACAACATTACACACAATGTCTGCTTCACCCTTTTTGCAAAACATTACACACAGTGATTTGTAAAACTCTACACACATTTTTACACCTTAGACACAGATAAGGATTGTGAGGTTACTTCCTTGTCATTACAAAGCCCCGGATTGCCAATGACCACACTCATGAACAAATTGGATAATCACATCCACCAGGTGTGGAAGCACACATGTGCTAAATTGAAAACGCAGCACTCAGGTATTCTTGTTACTTTTACAGTAGTTTTTCTTCAGAGTCAAAGTGTATGTACTTCATGCAGTCATTTTTATTTGTCTACAGATTTGTATTTGTTTCATTGATTTCATTGTTGGTTGACTACTGTAACTGATTATGGTAAGAAATACTGTAAGTATTGAAATAAATACTTGAAATATTCAGTCTGCAGCATCAGTGTTGTGCAGTGCTTGGTAAGTTTATAGTAAGCCTATTTGTGTACATTCTCCCTATATCTCAAACTAATCATGAAGAATGTTGTGGGTTTGTCACTATTTTTTTGACATCTAAATTATCCCTTACATAACAATATCTGGTCAAAAATCTAGCACATGCTATTTCCTAAAATTAGTTTTTTTACAAATGTGTTTTTTATTTATCACAGCAGTGTGAAACTGGCTGCAATAGTGTCTGATCATTGAGGACTGTGTTGGTTAAATGAAAACTAATGGCATTTTCACAAATATGTGTATATGTTCTGACTGAAGTGTGTCATTTTGCAAACAATCTAGGAATTATGCAATTTGAGTGTGGTGTTTGGATAATTGTGATTATATTTTGAAAAAAAGAACCCAGTTTTCAAAATTGCGTGTAAACAATTGAAAAAAACTGTAATTTTCTTGAGTTTTGTCTATTTTTGTGTTTCTCTTCAGCCACAGTGTGTTGAACTCTCAGTGCCAGCGTTCATTTTGTGCGTGTTCGTGTGTGTGTGTGTGTGTGTGTGTGTGTAGAGACGCCCCTTCACACATTTTGGTTTGCAGTAGACCACTTCAATGTGTACATGTTGTCTGGACAGGACATTTGGTTACTGTCGGTTAATGTCTGTCTGAGCGTCTGGAGTCAAACCTACAACTTTGTTTTGAAGAGACCAGGTGGGCTGTTTGATTGTCTTGTCTGACAGCTCCCTCCCTTTTCACAGTTTATGAGAGAATATTAAAGAATTTACAGAAATATTAATTTCATCAGAATATGAAAAACCCGTGAATGTCAGTTTAAAGGATGAGCCCAAGGCTAGTCTATAATTTACTTATTCCTCTGTATCATAGATGAGCATTTGCACTTTAGCTTATGTAAGGATGATCCTACCTACCTCAAACTTTCTTCTTTGAAAAAAAAACCAAAGAGTTAGGGTACGTTAAGTCAGTTATTACAGCTAAAGTTAGCATCAGCAGCTTAACAACAGTTGAAGGTATCATTGCTAACGTTAGCTAACACTATAGGACGAGTAACCCCACATGGAGGCTGTGTTTCCTGTAATGCTGTAATGTGTTCACGCCATATCAGTTATCACACTAATATAATGTCAAATTAAGCAACTAAACCTGTATGTTTTACTGTACAAGAGTTGGGAGAAACATCTACTGTACCTCACACAAAGATGGCCCGAATGCTGACATCTTGTGGCGCAGTTTATTTTTCCCGAGGTGCGTTCAACTAAACTCGGACATATAAATTTTCAGACGAAGAACTTAAACAAATAAGACTCCGTTAAAAAATTTTTTAAAAAAGACATGTATATAATACATTGAATATTATATATATCATGATTGGCATAATTTGTGTTGCCTCCAGTTTAGTTTACAGGAAACCGTTTGATGGCTGCAGTTTGAATCTTTAAATGCTGTATTCATGGTTAAGGTTCGTTCCAAAGCTGGGATGTCCCACTGCATGTGAATGCACTCACATCAGTCCAACCTGCTGTTAACGGCTGTCTGTGTTTGTTTATTTAAGTTCAGGTGAGAGGGACCACTAAAACTATAGTTCATCACTCAAATTATGTTATTTCTAATCGCATAGTAAATTAATATGTTCATTACAATACTGTATGAAAAATGTGGGACGTTTTTTCGTAACAATAATACCTACACTGTATGAAAGATTTGGAAGATTTTGACATTCAAATGAAGTTAACAAGCAAGGTAGTTCTTACATGGTCCATGTTGTTGTTTGATAGTTTGTCTCTAAATATAACATAGCTGATATACTAATACTAAAATTAATACTCAAAAATATAATGATGAAATAAATGATGTATTGTACATTATTTATAAATCATAATGCATCATCTACCTTACTTGTTAACTTTATTTGAATGTCAAAATCCAAATCTTTCATACAGTGTAGGTATTATTGTTAGGAAAAAACGTCCCACATTTTTCATACAGTATTGAAATGAACATATTAATTTACTAGGCGACTAGAAATAACATAATTTGAGTGATGAACTATAGTTTTAGTGGTCCCTCTCACCTTAACCTCAATAAATAAACAAACACAGACAGCCGTTAACAGCAGGTCTGACTGATGTGAGTGCATTCAGATGCAGTGGGACATCCCAGCTTTGGAACGAACCTTAACCATGAATACAGCATTCAAAGATTCAAACTGCAGCCATCAAACGGTTTCCTATAAACTAAACTGGAGGCAACACAAATTATGCCAATCATGATATATATGATATGCAATATTCTATTTTTATGTTTTTTTTTTCAAATGTAGACTTAATTATTTAAGTTCTTCGTCTGACACGGAAAATGTTCGAGTTTGTTGTAGGTTTGACTCCAGACGCTCAGACAAACATTAACCGACAGTAACCAAATGTCCTGTCCAGACAACATGTACACATTGAAGTGGTCTACTGCAAACCAAAATATGTGAAGGGACATCTCTACACACACACACACACACACACACACACACACACACAAAATGAACGCTTGGCTGAGAGCTCAACGCACTGTGACTGAAGAGAAACACACAAATAGACAAAACACAAGAAAACTAAAAGAAAGAACACCTGCACACTAATTTGACAATACATGTGTAGTATTTACAAAACACAAGTAAATACAGAAACTAGAGAAAACAGAACCATACGCAGAGACTCACAGGTGGCGGCAGACACTGTTTCCAGGGGACACTAAAAAGTGATGAACACAGCTGGGGCACGCTTGATGTTGCTTGATAGTTTGTGACTCATAAAGTTATAAGAGGTGGAGGAGTTTCTGTATTTAGTTGTGTTTTCTGTATTTGGTTATGATTTCTGTATTTGCAACACATTTCTTTATTTGATTTGGTTTGGATTTTTCTAAATTTTGTGTATTTGTCTCAGATTTACAGTCACCGAGCTGACTTTATAACTTCATGTGTCAGGAACCATGGCAACAGCAGGTGCGTCCCAGCAGCGTTCATCACTATTAATTTTCCCTCTGGAAACAGTTTCCGTTGTCGTCTGTGCTACTTGCAGCTTTTGTGTGTTTGGTTCTGATTTTTCTCTCTTTGCAGCACATTTCTGTGTTTGGTTGTGTTTTGTAAATGCTGCCACATGTGTTGTCAAATTGGTGAAGATGTTTTCTTAATTTGCTTGTGTTTAGTTTATTTGCATGTGTTGTCTTAAGTTCCAGTGTGTTGAGCGCCTGTAAAAATATGCTCACTTTGCATAAACATCTCCGCTTCAAATGTCCTGAACTCCACAATAGTTCTCACTGAGATGGAAATGCACAAAAAACAAAAACACACAACCACTTACTTGTGGTCACGAACCATTTAGTACCCAAACTCCACGAGGAAAGGAGACGTTGGAGACGAAGACAGGAGGTAAGACGGCATCCACAATAAGTAACAGACCATTTTGTGCTCTTGTATTTGTTATTTACAGATTAATTTTTCATTATTGATTCACAAATGTGGATAATTTCTCTCATTACTGCAGATCATGGAGGAAAGTTTGAAGAAGCTGCTTCTCTTTGGTTTGTACTTCTCTCTCATCAACTCTGATCAAAACTGAATACAAATGATTCATTCAATAAGCATACAATTGTATTCTTTCCCATGTGTGTTTTTTAGTTTCACAGTGGGTTTTATTCTGATTCACAGGGACGTTTTTGATCGTTTTGGAGGTCACACACCAGACAGGTAAGAAAATATATGTTCATATTTGTCTTGAAGTTAACTTCAGCTTATCGAGCACTGGTGGAAATTATTTAAACATGCTGTTGGCTGATCTTCAAAATATCAGAGATTAAACGATTAACATGGGGACAGGGGCTTCACACAGCAACAACTACTACTCAAAATGTTTTACTTAAGTTACAGTGACATTAAAACAGCTCTCCATAACAAGTAAAAGTCTTGTATTCAAAGTTTTTTCAATAAACTTTATTCATCAGGAATTAAAAGTAATAGAGTAAACTATAAAATAATATAATGACATACACTCTGAAATTAAGGACAAACTTTGACCAACAGAAAATAATGTGAGATTCACAAACAGTGATAATCTGCATTCAAGTAAACTGAGCAGATCAGAGTGAGGATATGAAAACAGATAACAAACAACAAAATTAAATGACAATCAAAACAAGAAAACTTAATATAATAAAAATCATTTACGCACAAATCTAGCTTGAGTTATGATCATGATTGAATGATTGATCAAGTTCTTATTTTCGTGTCGTGCACATAGAGACACCAAAAGTACAGCTATCAAACAATTTATTACATTTCATTTCATTACAGCTGAAACAAAATATTCTGCCTTCTCCCTCAAGCTTTTTTGGTGAGAGCATTTGATTTATTGATTGCTGTCGGGATGCTAAGGGATTTTTCTAAAATAACTCACCAACCTTCGCTTCAAGTGGCCCTTAAACAGCACTCCTGGGGCGCTGAGAGCTGCCTTTGCAACATCTTCAACTCCATCAACTAATACAGCATTTATCCTCAGCCTTCTTTCTAGCTTCTTTTTCTTGTTTGTACTTCAATTCTTCTTCTTTCTGTTTCAACATCTCTTCATGCTGTCTTTTCATTTCATCCCTTTCATTTTTGAGCTCCTCTCTCTCTCTCTCTTCTCTCTTCATTTTCCTTCTTCTCCCTATGTCTCTCCTCATACATCTCCTTTCTCTCTCCCTCTCCATTCTGTCTCTCTGTTTCTTTCTCCTCCTGCTCCCTCTGCTCCTCCATCTCCTTCTTCAGCCACCTTCTCTCCCTCTCTCTCTCTTTTCTCTTCGCTTTCCTTCATCTCCTTCATTCTCTGCTCAAACATCTCCTTTTTCTCCCTCTCCCTCTCCTCTTCCTCTCTCTGTCTCTCTGCTTCTCTCTCCACCATCTCCCTCCGTCTCTCCTCATTCATCTCTTTATTCTGCCTCTCCATCTCCTCTCTCAGTCTGATTGTCTCTGCTTCTCTCTCCTTCCTCTCCCTCTGCTCCCTCTCCTCCATCTCCTTTCTCTGCCTCTCCATCTCCTCTGTTTCTGCTTCTCCCTCCTCCTTCTCCCTCTGCCTCTCTTCCTCCCTCTCCTGCTTCTCCCTCCTCATCTCCTCCTCTTTTTCTTTCCTCTCCTTCTCTCTCTCAGCCTCGAATTGCTCTTGAATTTTCTTTATGTTTTTTTCTTGTTCTTTCAGAAGTTCCCTCTTCACTTCCTCTCTCTCTTTTCGTATTTTTTCTTCTTCTTCTTTCAGGATGCGTTGTTTCTCCTCTTCGATTTCCCTCTCTGCATTTTGGAACATCTCGTTGGTGTAGTGGCTTCCTCCGTTCCTCTGCACTACATTTCTGATCTTCTGGAGCAGCTCATTGACCTGTGAGGGATCCTTCAGCTTATTGTTGAAGACGTGGTACTGGTTGTTACATCTGGCCACAAGGTCTTGAAGGTCGGTGTCGTCACTTACGAATTTCTCAATGGTTTCATCAAGGCTATCACCATAAGTAAAGAGAACCATGCTGTATCCGTCTGCATCCTGGCCAAATATTTCTTGAATCTTTTGCACCGTCTGCTTTTCCTCTGCAGTGAATCTGCCCACACCGATGACCACCAGAAACACATGGGGTCCAGGAGCAGCCAAACGAATGCACTGGCTCACATCTTTGACTGTTTTAGTCTTATCACAACTGTTGTCAAACAGGCACGGAGTGTCAATGACAGCAATCTGTTGCCCATCTATCACACATTCATGCTTGAGACAGTCTACAGTCACAGACTTAGAAGTGCACTTTGATTCAAAGCCCTTTTGTCCCAGGATGGTGTTTCCAGCAGCACTCTTCCCAGCTCCAGTCTTCCCCACCATCACTATCCTCAGCTCCTTGTCATTTGTTACGATCTGTCCTGTGTAGAACAATGTGTGACACTGAATCAGACATCAGGTTGTACAGACATTGTCCTTCATGCAACGTATACAAAGATGGAAAAAGTAGAAACATCTGTTGGCCGATTTAAGAGAGACAACATCATTTGAAAACAACGTAAATTAATTAATTGAGCTGTGCACTCTGGCTTTCTTCTTTGTAAGATCTGACGTGGCCTCAGGATACTGTTCATTACACCATTAAAAGGAAAAGGCAGCAGTTTTTGTAAACCTGTCTGCTGAGATTGAACTGCATGGTTAAAAACCTGTCCAGACAGGTAGTCAAAATTTTGACTCCATACATTGAGCAGTTTCCATTGTTGTCGGCCCATTTGGTTTTCCATTCAGAAGTGGGTATTTTAAACAAAAATGAGTTTAAGCATTCTTTTTTTAAATTGGAGTATTTGTCCTTCAGGGTCAAAAGTGATGAGCTTTGTAATTTGTGTAACAGAAAGAAAAGAGACATGAATGTTTTTTTAATATTCTGAGACTGGATTTGGTCATTTACAAGACAATAGCGCCATGTTTATGATTGCAAATGTAGCAGACAGTGTTGCTTTAGCATGGCTATGTTGCATTGTGGGTAATGTAGGCACCACTGATAGCCACTGAGTGACATCACTGGATTACATGCAGCTTGCTCTGGAGACACAAAAGGCTTGATACTACTTTTTCGTACACGCAGTAGTACTCCTGTCAACACACTTAAATGTGTAAATTGGTGGAGGATTTTTTATAATAAGTGAAATATCAGAGAACTATGATTTCTGTGGATGACAGGCCTCGTTTTGTCCCAAAGACATTTTAGCCGAAGCTAAAGCAACACAGCCTGTCACATTT
Source organism: Lagodon rhomboides (assembly GCA_039737535.1). Classification (NCBI taxonomy): domain Eukaryota; kingdom Metazoa; phylum Chordata; class Actinopteri; order Spariformes; family Sparidae; genus Lagodon; species Lagodon rhomboides. Next base: position 18,637,403 of record CM077806.1, read on the forward strand.
CCAGTCTCATGTCTTGTAAATGACCACATATGATAACAGAATATAATTATATTTTTTTGTGATGTAATTTCTGTAACAGAAAAAAATTAAATGAAATTCAAATCACCACTCATTATTTGTTTTTAATACTCACCTCTGAAAAGAAAACTGAATGACCCAAAGATACACTGATACACAAAGAATTTCTAATTCAGGACCTTTACTATAGAAGTATTACAAAATTCAACCATGTTCACTGTAAAATTAAAGTAAAATAATTGTATTTTAAAACATGCATTTGACTTACCAGAGTTGTTGGCCATGCTTGGGTTGTAAGTCTTGCTGGCCATGTTTGGATCAGATCCTGCAGCTTTAGTGAAGACACAGAGTTGTGAGTGTGCACAGAATCTGCCAATCCTTTAAATGTGTACCAAACCACACCCAGAAACTGAAGCTTTATGTAATCTCTCGACCCACCGACCAAAGTCTGACAATGTTGATGCCTGTTAATAAACCCTGCTCACCCCTCCCTTCACCATTTACAAGAAATAGCAGCAGTTCTTTTAAGCTTCACTTAAAATCATAGGTTGTTCCCTTATCAAATGGAAATGGAACAGCATGAGTGATAGCATCAGCCCAGCTTTTTCAAACTAATTGATGGTTGTAAAAATAGATGGGCGGATCTTACAATTGGTGATATGCTCCTTTATATGCTTATCCTGAATTTGATACCGACAAACCTCTGTGACAATCTCTGGACCCATCGGCCATAGTCATAGTCAGAAAAATGGTGATACCAAGGTCTGACAATGCTGATCCCAGTTTACGAGGGGTGACTGTGAAATCTCCACACTATAAACCCTGCTCACCCCTTCCTTCACCATTTACAAGAAATGGCAGCAGTTCTTTTAAACTGTACAGTTTATCTCACACCTCAGCTTTGCCCTTAGAACGGTCTACAATCGTAGATGTAGCGCTGAACTTTAAATCAAAGCACTTTTGTGACAGAATTGTGTTTCCAATGGCGCTCTTCTCATTTCCAGTTTCAGACACCAACATGTTGTGTTGTATGGAAATATAAAAGTAGAGTAGATACAAGCTACGAATGAATAATTCTCTACAATGACCCAGTAAGAAATTACAGCTTTCTTTTAGTACGCGCCAAATTCACTTACATTTAAACTAAATATAATAAAACCCTGATTCCAAAAAGCTGGTGCACTGTTTAAAACACAAATACATCAGAATGTAATAATTTGCTAATTGGTTTTGACAGATATAAAGTCAATATGCCTTTTCTGAACGTGATGCCAGAAACATCTTCCAAACAAGTTGGGAAAGTTTTGAAATGCTCCAAAACACCTGTTTGGAACATTCCACAGGTAAGGAGGCTCATTGGTAACAGGTGATAGCATCATAGCTGGGTAGTGAAAGGGGCATCTTCGAAAGGCCCAGCTGTTCACAAGCAAGCACGGGTGAGGCTCGCCACTTTGTGAAAGACATAATCTGATAAAGGATAAATACAGGAGCACTTTGTGAAACTGATGTGGGTAAACACAGTTTGTTTGCAAATGACTGCATTCTGTTTTCAATTAGTTTTACACAGAGTCCCAACTCTTTTGGAATTTGGGGTTGTAACAATTACATGCATATTTGTGTCTCTCTTTTTGGTCATTATACAATTTATTTTACACATTTTTGAATATGTTCCTAATAATATCCCAGGAAAAGTCCTGCAAATAAATCCGTCATTTGCTATAAATCATAGGAAAATAGAAATTCCTAATTCAGCAATATTTATTTAGTCATTGTTTGTTATTAGAATTCTCTATTTTTATATATGTTGTGTATTGTGTACATGTCTCACTTGATTTTTTATACGTACTATTAAATGACGTAATGCTTCTATTGAACTTCTTGGAGATTACTAGTAAATGATTAAAAATGATGAGCCTCCTTTGATAACTCCGCACGTTAGCCACTGCTCACCCCTCCCTCCATCATTTACTGGAAACGGCAGCAGTTCTTGTAGGTGAGAAATAAGTAGTGTAGTAACAGAATCTGGGTTTATAGTTTATCAGCACTGCTTAGTTTGACCGGAGTTTTGTGAGACGACTCTCACTCGATTCAAGACTCCAACCACACGACCATAGAGAAATGTGTCTCTGGTTTTGCTGTATTGATACTGATCATTTGTTTGGTCCATAATGAGTTAGACAGTACTATATAATGCACTTTGGGAAATTGTTGGAGAAAACAGTGGGGGAAGGGGTGAGCAGGGTTTTTAGTGTGGAGATTTCAGTCACCCCTCGTAAACTGGGATCAGCATTGTCAGACCTTGGTATCACCATTTTTCTGACTATGACTATGGCCGATGGGTTCAGAGATTATTACAGAGGATTGTCGGTATCAAATTAAGAATAAGCACATAAAGGAGCATATCACCAATTGTAAGATCCGCCCATCTATTTTCACAACCATCAATTAGTTTGAAAAAGCTGGGCTGATGCTATCACTCATGCTGTTCCATTTCCATTTGATAAGGGAACAACCTACGATTTTAAGTGAAGCTTAACAGTGTCCCACCTTTTTGGAATCAGGGCTTTATTATATGTAGTTTAAAAGGTAAGTGAATTTGCAGCGTACTAAAAGAAAGCTGTAATTTCTTACTGGGTTATTGTAGAGAATTATTCATTCGTGTCTTGTATCTACTCTACTTTTATATTTCCATACAACACAAAATGTTGATGTCTGAGACTGGAAATGCGAAGAGCGCCACTGGAAACACAATTCTGTCACAAAAGTGCTTTGATTTAAAGTTCAGCGCTACATCTACGATTGTAGACCGTTCTAAGGGCAAAGCTGAGGTGTGAGATAAACTGTACAGTTTAAAAGAACTGCTGCCATTTCTTGTAAATGGTGAAGGGAGGGGTGAGCAGGGTTTATAGTGTGGAGATTTCACACTCACCCCTCGTAAACTGGGATCAGCATTGTCAGACCTTGGTATCACCGTTTTTCTGACTATGACTATGGCCGATGGGTTCAGAGATTATTACAGAGGATTGTCGGTATCAAATTAAGAATAAGCACATAAAGGAGCATATCACCAATTGTAAGATCCGCCCATCTATTGTTACAACCATCAATTAGTTTGAAAAAGCTGGGCTTATGCTATCACTCATGCTGTTCCATTTCCATTTGATAAGGGAACAACCTATGATTTTAAGTGAAGCTTAAAAGAACTGCTGCTATTTCTTGTAAATGGTGAAGGGAGGGGTGAGCAGGGTTTATTAACAGGCATCAACATTGTCAGACTTTGGTCGGTGGGTCGAGAGATTACATAAAGCTTCAGTTTCTGGGTGTGGTTTGGTACACATTTAAAGGATTGGCAGATTCTGTGCACACTCACAACTCTGTGTCTTCACTAAAGCTGCAGGATCTGATCCAAACATGGCCAGCAAGACTTACAACCCAAGCATGGCCAACAACTCTGGTAAGTCAAATGCATGTTTTAAAATACAATTATTTTACTTTAATTTTACAGTGAACATGGTTGAATTTTGTAATACTTCTATAGTCAAGGTCCTGAATTAGAAATTCTTCGTGTATCAGTGTATCTTTGGGTCATTCAGTTTTCTTTTCAGAGGTGAGTATTAAAAACAAATAATGAGTGGTGATTTGAATTTCATTTAATTTTTTTCTGTTACAGAAATTACATCACAAAAAAATATAATTATATTCTGTTATCAGATGTGGTCATTTACAAGACATGAGACTGAAAATGTGACAGGCTGTGTTGCTTTAGCTTCGGCTAAAATGTCTTTGGGACAAAACGAGGCCTGTCATCCACAGAAATCATAGTTCTCTGATATTTCACTTATTATAAAAAATCCTCCACCAATTTACACATTTAAGTGTGCTGACAGGAGTACTACTGCGTGTACGAAAAAGTAGTATCAAGCCTTTTGTGTCTCCAGAGCAAGCTGCATGTAATCCAGTGATGTCACTCAGTGGCTATCAGTAGGACCTACATTACCCACAATGCAACATAGCCACGACTAAAGCAACACTGTCTGGTACATTTGCAATCATAAACATGGCGCCATTGTCTTGTAAATGACCAAATCCAGTCTCAGAATATAAAAAAACATTCATGTCTCTTTTCTTTCTGTTACACAAATTAGAAAGCTCATCACTTTTGACCCTGAAGAACAAATATTCCAATTTTAAAAAAGAATGTTTAAACTCATTTTTGTTTAAAATACCCACTTCTGAATGGAAAACCAAATGGGCCGACAACAATGGAAACTGCTCAATGAAAAGAGTTGAAATTTTGACTACCTGTCTGGACAGGTTTTTTACCATGCAGTTCAATCTCAGGAGAGTTTTAAAAAACTGCTGCCTTTTCCTTTTAATGGTGTAATGAACAGTATCCTGAGATGTCCTGAGATAAAAAAAAGCCAGAGTGCACAGCTCAATTAATTAATTTATGTTGTTTTCAAATGATGTTGCCTCTCTTAAAGCAGCCAACAGATGTTTCTACTTTTTCCATCTTTGTATATGTTGCATGAAGTACAATGTCTGTGCAACCTGATGTCTGATTCAGTGTCACACATTGTTCTACACAGGACAGATCGTAACAAATGACAAGGAGCTGAGGATAGTGATGGTGGGGAAGACTGGAGCTGGGAAGAGTGCTGCTGGAAACACCATCCTGGGACAAAAGGGCTTTGAATCAAAGTGCACTTCTAAGTCTGTGACTGTAGACTGTTTCAAGCATGAATGTGTGATAGATGGGCAACAGATTGCCGTCATTGACACTCCGGGCCTGTTTGACAACAGGTGTGATGAGACTAAAACAGTCAAAGATGTGAGCCAGTGCATTCGTTTCGCTGCTCCTGGACCCCATGTGTTTCTGGTGGTCATCCGTGTGGGCAGATTCACTGCAGAGGAAAAGCAGACGGTGCAAAAGATTCAAGAAATATTTGGCCAGGATGCAGACGGATACAGCATGGTTCTCTTTACTCATGGTGATGGTCTTGATGAAACCATCGAGAAATTCTTGAGTGACGACACCGACCTTCAAGACCTTGTGGCCAGATGTAACAACCAGTACCACGTCTTCAACAATAAGCTGGAGGATCCCTCACAGGTCAATGAGCTGCTCCAGAAGATAAGAAATGTAGTGCAGAGGAACGGAGGAAGCCACTACACCAACGAGATGTTCCAAGATGCAGAGAGGGAAATCGAAGAGGAGAAACAACGCATCCTGAAAGAAGAAGAAGAAAAAATACGAAAAGAGAGAGAGGAACTTAAGAGGGAACTTCAGGAAGAGCATGAAAAAGAAATGAAGAAAATTCTAGAGCTACTCGAGGCTGAGAGAGAGAAGGAGAGGAGAGAGAGAGAGGAGGAGAGGATGAGGGAGAAGCAGGAGATGGAGGAGCAGAGGCAGAGGGAGAAGGAGGAGAGAGAAGCAGAGAGAATCAGAGTGAGAGAGGAGATGGAGAGGCAGAGAAAGGAGATGGAGGAGAGGGAGCAGAGGGAGAGGAAGGAGAGAGAAGCAGAGACAATCAGACTGAGAGAGGAGATGGAGAGGCAGAATAAAGAGATGAATGAGGAGAGACGGAGGGAGATGGTGGAGAGAGAAGCAGAGAGACAGCGAGACAGAGAGGAGAGGGAGAGGGAGAGAAAGGAGATGTATGAGGAGAGACATAGGGAGATGGAGAAGAGAGAAGCAGAGAGAGAGAGAGAGAGAATGGAGAGGGAGAGGGAGAGAAAGGAGATGTTTGAGGAGTTACAGAGGGAGAAGGAGGAAAGCGAAGAGAGAAGAGAGAGAGAGAGGGCAGAGAGGGAGAAGGAGCATAAAGAAGAAAGGAAGGAAATGAAAAGACAGCATGAAGAGATGTTGAAACAGAAAGAAAAAGAGTTGATGCACACGCAAGAAAAAGAGGCTAGAAGGAGGGCTGAGAGGGATGAGGAGGCTAGAAGGAGGAATGAGACGGAGAGGGAGCGTAAAAATGAAAGGGATGAGATGAAAAGACAGCATGAAAAGATGTTGAAACTGAAAGAGCAAGAGTTGGAGCTAGAAAAAGAAGCTAGAAAGAAGGCTGAGGACAAATGCTGTATTAGTTAATGGAGTTGTAGATGTTGCAAAGGCAGCTCTCAGCGCCCCAGGATGGATTTATTAAGGGCCATTTAAAGCGAAGGTTGGTGAGTTATTTTAGAAAAATCCCTTAGCATCCCGACAGCAATCAATAAATCAAAAAAGCTTGAGGGAGAAGGCAGAATATTTTGTTTCAGCTGTAATGAAATGAAATGTAATAAATTGTTTGAATGATTGATCAAGTTCTTATTTTCGTGTTGTGCACATAGAGACACCAAAAGTACAGCTATCAATCATTATCATAACTCAAGCTAGATTTGTGCGTAAATGATTTTTATTATATTAAGTTTTCTTGTTTTGATTGTTATTTACTTTTTTAAAATCAAAATCTGTTTTCATATCCTCACTCTGATCTGCTCAGTTTACTTGAATGCAGATTATCACTGTTTGTGAATCTCACATTATTTTCTGTTGGTCAAAGTTTGTCCTTAATTTTCAGAGTGTATGTCATTATATTCTTTTATAGTGTACTCTATTACTTTTAATTCCTGATGAATAAAGTTTATTGAAAAAACTTTGAATACAAGACTTATTATGGAGAGCTGTATTAATGTCACTGTAACTTAAGTTAAACATTTTGAGTAGTAGCTGTTGCTGTGTGAAGCCCCTGTCCCCATGTTACTGGTTAAATCTCTGATATTTTGAAGATCAGCCAACAGCATGTTTAAATAATTTCCACCAGTGCTCGATAAGCTGAAGTTAACTTCAAGACAAATATGAACATATACTTTCTTACCTGTCTGGTGTGTGACGTCCAAAACAATTAGGGATAGGCTGAGTCAGTGCTTATAGCTAAAGTTAGCATCAGCAACTTAACAACAGTTGAAGGTATCATTGCTAACGTTAGCTAACACTACAGGACTAGTAACCCCACATGGAGGCTGTGTTTCCTGTAATGCTGTAAAGTGTTCACGCCATATCAGTTATCACACTTATTTAACGTCGAATTAAGCAACTAAACCTGTATGTTTTACTGTAAAAGAGTTGGGAGAAACATCTACTGTACCTCACACAAAGATGGGCGGAATGCTGACATCTTGTGGCGCAGTTTATTTTTCCCGAGGTGCGTTCAACTAAACTCGGACATTTAAATTTTCAGACGAAGGACTTAAATAAATAAAACTACATAAAAAAAAAACATATACATATATGATGTATTGCATATCATATATATATCATGATTGGCATAATTTGTGTTGCCTCCAGTTTAGTTTATAGGAAACCGTTTGATGGCTGCAGTTTGAATCTTTGAATGCTGTATTCATGGTTAAGGTTCGTTCCAAAGCTGGGATGTCCCACTGCATCTGAATGCACTCACATCAGTCCAACCTGCTGCTAACGGCTGTCTGTGTTTGTTTATTTATTGAGGTTAAGGTGAGAGGGACCACTGAAACTATAGTTCATCACTCAAATTATGTTATTTCTAGTCGCCTAGTAAATTAATATGTTCATTACAATACTGTATGAAAAATGTGAGACTTTTTTTCCTAACAATAATACCTACACTGTATTAAAGATTTGGAAGATTTTGACACTTGAATGGAAGATGATGCATGATAATGTGATTTCTGAACAATGTGTTATATGTAATTTATTAAACCTTTATTAAAAAACAACTTTTGGAGGACGTAACTTGTTACAGCAGTTGCCCCGACAGTATAGCCACGTCGCAGCTGCCATCTGGAGCGATTTACTGGACCGATTCTGAATCTTTAGCTGAGTAAAATCCCAGAATTCACTTTTAAGCTGTTGATTGGATACTTGCATGGTGCTTCATACATCATTTTAAATGTAGGAAATTACATTTGCGAACACGTCTTAGCTTAGGGTTTCCGAACTCTATTGTTTTCTATTGTTGTTGTTGTTGTTCCTCTTCAGCAGGCAGCTTCAGGATAAAACAAAAACACAGGAGACCATCCAGTAAGAGATGAAAGTTGGTGGAAATCAGAACATTCACAAAAACTGTGAGATACTTATCAGTGGACTCCCAGGAGTTTGCTGAGCCGATCATAAGGCACTGAAAGCAAAAAGACTGTTGTGGATGACTTGAACACCCCTTCATCCTAGGGATCCCTCCAGAGAGTCAAATGGTGAAAAAGAAAATGTATTGATTACGGACTGCACTTTTTAAATGCTAAAAAAACTATTACAGTCCTGTGGCTGCAGCCACAACCCCCACACATAACAACAACAATGGCAATAAAAGTTGAATGAGGTATGCATCATGGAAAAGGTCACAGCCAAGATATGTATATGTCAAACATAAAGACATGAAGTACTAAAAATGGCAAAAATCACTAAGTGCCATTCACTTTATTGTGTGTTTATTTGTTTTATTATTTTGTTGATGTTATTTTTTGGTCGTTTTGGTCTTTGGTTTGTCATATATTGGCAAAACTATCTTAACATTCAGAGCCATAAAAAAGAATGTGGAGATGTTTACTTGCTAAACTTGTATTAATTTTGTGGTATATTAAAAAAAAAAGTTAATAAAAAAAACTGCTAGTAGTGGCAGCTATTACCTTAATTTCTTAAAGATATGACTAACATGAAAATTGTAAAGATTGATTCTTACCCGATTCCAATGTTAACCTCCTGTTGCAAGGAGACAGCTGCTGAGTGACTAACTTTGACTCTTCGGGCTGCACATTTATGGCCGTGAAACACCTTGTAATTTATTTCATTTTTTGTCATTTAATCATCAGACAATACTGACCTAATTTTGAAGATGACATGCCAAACCTACACAATACATGAAAAGAAGTCCATTTTCTTTTAAACAGAGTGAGGATGAGTCGTCTTTAACCGCAGGGGGATATATTAAATTGTTGGGTAATCTAACAAAACATGTTTATCACAAATGAGCTCACTCAGGTCGACCTTTTTAATAAAATCAAGGCAAATCCATCTTTATTTGCACAAGAGGGCAACTCTTTTGACCTGTTAAACATTTCACAAAATGAGTTAAAGTGCTTACAGTGAAAATACATGCAGGCAATAACAGCCACTGGAGTAACAGACAGAAAAAAAAGGACTCCAGGTCATCGTTAGGTGTTTTATGAAGGTCAACTTAGATATCAGTTGAAATTGTACTGGTTCATATGATGTGAACCATATTAAACAATTTCATTGTGTGATGAGTGTGACAGTCTGCTGACACACTGACAGGAAGGTACACTTAAATTTTGTTCAAACTTAACCTGACCTGTTTTTGACCTTTCTGTCATGAAGTCACAACACATGACTCATTTTGGTTTTGAAACAGACCTGGACACCTTAATGCTCTCTTTGCTGCAAGTCTGATTTTTTCGTTATATTACTGTCATTTGTGGAAGAAGGATTTTTATATGTATAAGAAACCTCAAATTAATTAATCTAATCACAACAGGGATAGAAAGTGAAAAAATGCTGAGCTAAACGCTTTAGAGGCACCTACCAGCACCCTGCTCGTTTAATATGTACAAAAACCGAATTATAAAAATAGGAATTTGCATTTTATGCGTTATTATGAATGACATGGCAGTTCTCATAAGACCTGCCCTACTCTGCCTATGATTGGTTGGCTTTGTTGGTTGCATTCCCTATGCTTGACTCAAACCGTCACACAGTGGCTCTGGTAATGTCTGTAGTTTTGCAGGTAAACACACCGACTTCTTTGGCCTCCCTCCCATCTCGGGGTCACTCATCCTCCAGAGCCGCTCTTCACGACAAGTGTCTCTGGGCTCATTAAGCAGAGCAGAGTTGTGAAGTGTGAAGCAAATTGGGCTTGGTCTGATCATTTTGGTGTTGTCGGAGCTGAACAGAATAAATCCAAAAGCTCAAGTTCAAAATCCTTCAGAACTTCAACTTCTCTCTTCTCTGTTTCTCTTCATTGACACTTCATTTATTCCTCTGTGTCAGTACGTTGCTTGCTCATTATTTCACTAGTCTCTTCAAGACCACCTTGATGCTCGAAGGAAGTCCCATTTCAATCAGAAATTTGTGAAACTGACAAAGCACAAAGAATTTAATTTAGTTCTCTCGGCGGCATCAAGGAAAAGGTCATCTTTATGATTTTTTCATCACAGAATGTTTGAATTATGACTGAAGTGTCTTGGACATGTATCTCACCTGCACGAACACCAGCTCTCTGATGTCTTCTTCACTCAGTTGTCTCTTAGAGTTGAGTTTCACTCGCAGGCTAATCACATGTTCTGCTAAGAACAAACAACATTAACTGCACTGAAGCTTAGAAACACACACATCAGTAGACCTAAGCAATGAGAAGTGGCATCCCACAAAGGTTTCTGAAGGGCTGTTAAGGAGCCTGATATTAGCTTAACTTTAGGAACGGCCTTTGCAAGATAGCTTTAAAATTAATGGAGTTAATTTCAGTATCTTCGGAAAAGGATTAGGGCCACAGATCTTTTTTCATGATTCTGACAGTTTGCTGTTTAAAGTGAGATTTCTAAATCCTGACTTTTTGTTCACAATACTGACTTTTATTTATCTATTTTTTTACAGTGGCCATTATCCTTTTACGTAAATATCGCTATCAAGACAAACAGGAGAAAAAATCAAATGAGTAGAGTTGAGCTAGTACTCCACTGAAATGATTTTCCAGTACAGATAATATACTTTTTATGAGTACGAGCATAATGAGAGTTAAATGTGTCATTTTCCATACTTGTGATGAAGGAAAAACCTTGTTCAGTAGTTGACTGAAGTTCAATTCTGTAAAAAGTGTAAGTAATGAATAGTTTAAATAATAAATATAGTAACTTCTGATTGACCCATATCAATTTCAGGCTTATTTTACAGTGTCCGGATTTCCATCTCAAGTACCAACCACTTCTGATAAAGCCCTGCCCATTCAGAGAACAGGTACAAATAATTTAGTTGTGTGAACATACAGATAACGTTAATGGTGTACTCAATCAATTCTAATAAGTTATGGAGAGGGAGCATTTTGTGATGCGTCAATACATAAATATTCCTCACCAGGAATGCTCCCAGTTGGTACCACCTTTGGAGTTGAATACTGCTGAACTGAAACCTCTGTACTGGTTGTGTCTCTGATGATGGTGGTCATTTTGAGGGTCGACAAAGCTGGCTGTTTTGGAGTTTCATCTGCAAAATGGAAACATGGTATTTACGAGGTTCAACATTACCACTATCCATAAAAACATAAATGAATGTACTCACTGGTAATGTGTCTTGTTTGGGAAACTTCTGGGGTTGAAGTCTGCTCAGATCTGGTAACCTCTGTACTGACATGATCAGTGTTTGATTCAATATCAGTGGTGGTTCTTTGGTTATTATGGCTCACTGTGGTGATGTTGGAATGAGATGATGTGAGGTAACTTTAGTGAATAAAACTGGAGACATGGATAATTATACATTTACTCATTTTGAACTAACATACTTCCATTGATTTAACTGATGTCTCTCACCAGGAATGGATGTTGTTCGATCCACCACTGTGGATGAAGGCTGCTCAGGAGAAGTAATCTC
>CM077806.1:18649137-18674137 GCA_039737535.1 Lagodon rhomboides
GTGGTTGATTGAGTATCGGTGGTGGTTCTTTGGTTATTTGTGATCACTGTGGTGATGGTGGAGTGTTTGATGGTGGTTGTTTGATCCACCACTGTGGATGAAGGCTGCTCAGGAGAAGTGATCTCTGTGCTGGGAGAGTCTCCCTTGATGGTGGATATTTTGTTTGGTGTCACTGTGGTTGTAGTGGTGGACAAAAGCAGCTGGTTTGGAGTTTTGTCTACAAACGGGAAACATGGTATTCGCTGGGTGTCACACTAACATCGTCAATAAAATTATAAATAATTGTACTCACGCGTAATGGGTTTTGTTTGGTCCACATCTCTAGTTGAGGGCTGCTCAGACTTGGTAACCTCTGTACTGACACGACCAGTGTTTCTTTGAGTATCAGTGGTGGTTCTTTGGTTATTATGGCTCACTGTGGTGATGGTGGAATGACATGATTTGTGATAAGTTTCAAAATAAAAATGGAGACATGGATAATTATATATGTACGCATTTTAAACTGACAAGCTTGAATTGATTTAACTGATGTCTCTCACCAGGAATGGATGATGTTCGATCCACCACTGTGGATGAATGCTGCTCAGGAGAAGTTATCTCTGTACTGGGAAAGTCTCTCTTGATGGTGGATATTTTGTTTGATGTTACTGTGGTGGTTGTAGTGGTGGACAAAAGCAGCTGGTTTGGAGTTTTGTCTACAAAACCGAAGCATGGTATTCGTTGAGTGTCACATTATCATCAACAATAAATCTATAAATAGTTGTACTCACGCGTAATGGGTTTTGTTTGGTGCACATCTCTGGTTGAATGCTGCTCAGAATTGGTAACCTCTGTACTGACATGACCAGTGGTTGATTGAGTATCAGTGGTGGCTCTTTGGTTATTATGGGTCACTGTGGTTGTAGTGGTGGACAAAAGCAGCTTGTTTAGAGTTTCGTCTACAAAACGGAGACATGTGATTCGCTGGGTGTCACATTATCATCGTCAATAAAACTACAGATAATTGTACTCACAGGGAATGGATGTTGTTCGATCCACCACTGTGGTTGAAGGCTGCTCAGACTTGTTAACCTCTGTACTGACACGACCAGTGTTTGTTTGGGTATCAGTGGTGGTTCTTTGGTTATTATGGGTCACTGTGGTGATGGTGGAATGAGATGATTTGTGGTAAGTTTCAAAATAAAAATGGAGACATGGATAATTATATATGTACGCATTTTGAACTGACATGCTTCAATTGATTTAACTGATGTCTCTCACCAGGAATGGATGTTGTTCGATCCACCACTGTGGATGAAGGCTGCTGAGGAGAAGTAATCTCTCTACTGGTTGAGTCGCCCTTGATGGTGGATATTTTGTTTGGTGTTACTGTGGTGGTTGTAGTGGTGGACAAAAGCAGCTTGTTTGGAGTTACGTCTACAAAACGGAGACATGTTATTTGCTGGGTGTCACAATACCATCGTTAATACAACTATAAATCATTATACTCACTGGTAATGTGTCTTGTTTGGGAAACCTCTGGAGATGAAGGCTGCTCAGACTTGGTCACCTCTGCACCGACAGGTCCAAGGGTTGATTGAGTGTCAGTGGTGGTTCTTTGGTTACTATGGGTCACTGTGGTGGTTGTAGTGGTAGACAAAAGCAGCTTGTTTGGAGTTTCGTCTACAAAAGGGAGACATGTTATTTGCTGGGTGTCACAATACCATCGTTAATACAACTATAAATCATTATACTCACTGGTAATGTGTCTTGTTTGGGAAACCTCTGGAGTTGAAGGCTGCTCAGACTTGGTCACCTCTGCACCGACAGCTCCAATGGTTGATTGAGTATCAGTAGTGGCTCTTTGGTTGTTTGGTGTCACTGTGGTGGTTGCAGTTGTGGACGAAAGCAGCTTGTTTGGAGTTTCGTCTGCAAAAGGGAGACATGTTATTTGCTGGGTGTCACAATACCATCGTCAATACAACTATAAATCATTATACTCACTGGTAATGTGTCTTGTTTGGGAAACCTCTGGAGTTGAAGGCTGCTCAGACTTGGTCACCTCTGCACCGACAGCTCCAATGGTTGATTGAGTATCAGTAGTGGCTCTTTGGTTGTTTGGTGTCACTGTGGTGGTTGCAGTTGTGGACGAAAGCAGCTGGTTTGGAGTTTCGTCTACAAAACCGAAACGTAGTATTCGTTGAGTGTCACATCATCATCGCAATGAAACTATAATTAATTGTACTCACGCGTAATGGGTTTTGTTCGATCCACCACTGTGGTTGAAGGCTGCTCAGACTTGGTAACCTCTGTACTGACAGGTCCAAGGGTTGATTGAGTTTCAGTGGTGGTTCTTTGGTTATTTGTGATCACTGTGGTGATGTTGGAATGAGATGATTTGTGGTAAGCTTTGACAGCAAAACAGAGACATGGACAAATGACATATTTTGCAAATACAATGTCTGATGTCTCTCACCAGGAATGGATGTTGTTTGATCCACCACTGTGGTTGAAGGCTGCTCAGACTTGGTAACCTCTGTACTGACACGACCAGTGTTTCTTTGAGTATCAGTGGTGGTTCTTTGGTTATTATGGGTCACTGTGGTGATGGTGGAATGACATGATTTGTGATAAGTTTCAAAATAAAAATGGAGACATGGATAATTATATATGTACGCATTTTAAACTGACACGCTTGAATTGATTTAACTGATGTCTCTCACCAGGAATGGATGTTGTTCGATCCACCACTGTGGATGAATGCTGCTCAGGAGAAGTTATCTCTGTACTGGGAAAGTCTCTCTTGATGGTGGATATTTTGTTTGATGTTACTGTGGTGGTTGTAGTGGTGGACAAAAGCAGCTGGTTTGGAGTTTCGTCTACAAAACCGAAGCATGGTATTCGTTGAGTGTCACATTATCATCAACAATAAATCTATAAATAGTTGTACTCACGCGTAATGGGTTTTGTTTGGTGCACATCTCTGGTTGAATGCTGCTCAGAATTGGTAACCTCTGTACTGACACGACCAGTGGTTGATTGAGTATCAGTGGTGGCTCTTTGGTTATTATGGGTCACTGTGGTTGTAGTGGTGGACAAAAGCAGCTTGTTTAGAGTTTCGTCTACAAAACGGAGACATGTGATTCGCTGGGTGTCACATTATCATCGTCAATAAAACTACAGATAATTGTACTCACAGGGAATGGATGTTGTTCGATCCACCACTGTGGTTGAAGGCTGCTCAGACTTGTTAACCTCTGTACTGACACGACCAGTGTTTGTTTGGGTATCAGTGGTGGTTCTTTGGTTATTATGGGTCACTGTGGTGATGGTGGAATGAGATGATTTGTGGTAAGTTTCAAAATAAAAATGGAGACATGGATAATTATATATGTACGCATTTTGAACTGACATGCTTCAATTGATTTAACTGATGTCTCTCACCAGGAATGGATGTTGTTCGATCCACCACTGTGGATGAAGGCTGCTGAGGAGAAGTAATCTCTGTACTGGTTGAGTCGCCCTTGATGGTGGATATTTTGTTTGGTGTTACTGTGGTGGTTGTAGTGGTGGACAAAAGCAGCTTGTTTGGAGTTACGTCTACAAAACGGAGACATGTTATTTGCTGGGTGTCACAATACCATCGTTAATACAACTATAAATCATTATACTCACTGGTAATGTGTCTTGTTTGGGAAACCTCTGGAGTTGAAGGCTGCTCAGACTTGGTCACCTCTGCACCGACAGGTCCAAGGGTTGATTGAGTGTCAGTGGTGGTTCTTTGGTTACTATGGGTCACTGTGGTGGTTGTAGTGGTGGACAAAAGCAGCTTGTTTGGAGTTTCGTCTACAAAAGGGAGACATGTTATTTGCTGGGTGTCACAATACCATCGTTAATACAACTATAAATCATTATACTCACTGGTAATGTGTCTTGTTTGGGAAACCTCTGGAGTTGAAGGCTGCTCAGACTTGGTCACCTCTGCACCGACAGCTCCAATGGTTGATTGAGTATCAGTAGTGGCTCTTTGGTTGTTTGGTGTCACTGTGGTGGTTGCAGTTGTGGACGAAAGCAGCTGGTTTGGAGTTTCGTCTACAAAACCGAAACGTAGTATTCGTTGAGTGTCACATCATCATCGCAATGAAACTATAATTAATTGTACTCACGCGTAATGGGTTTTGTTCGATCCACCACTGTGGTTGAAGGCTGCTCAGACTTGGTAACCTCTGTACTGACAGGTCCAAGGGTTGATTGAGTTTCAGTGGTGGTTCTTTGGTTATTTGTGATCACTGTGGTGATGTTGGAATGAGATGATTTGTGGTAAGCTTTGACAGCAAAACAGAGACATGGACAAATGACATATTTTGCAAATACAATGTCTGATGTCTCTCACCAGGAATGGATGTTGTTTGATCCACCACTGTGGTTGAAGGCTGCTCAGACTTGGTAACCTCTGTACTGACACGACCAGTGTTTCTTTGAGTATCAGTGGTGGTTCTTTGGTTATTATGGGTCACTGTGGTGATGGTGGAATGAGATGATTTGTGGTAAGTTTCAAAATAAAAATGGAGACATGGATAATTATATATGTACGCATTTTGAACTGACATGCTTCAATTGATTTAACTGATGTCTCTCACCAGGAATGGATGTTGTTCGATCCACCACTGTGGATGAAGGCTGCTGAGGAGAAGTAATCTCTGTACTGGTTGAGTCGCCCTTGATGGTGGATATTTTGTTTGGTGTTACTGTGGTGGTTGTAGTGGTGGACAAAAGCAGCTTGTTTGGAGTTTCGTCTACAAAACGGAGACATGTTATTTGCTGGGTGTCACAATACCATCGTTAATACAACTATAAATCATTATACTCACTGGTAATGTGTCTTGTTTGGGAAACCTCTGGAGTTGAAGGCTGCTCAGACTTGGTCACCTCTGCACCGACAGCTCCAATGGTTGATTGAGTATCAGTAGTGGCTCTTTGGTTGTTTGGTGTCACTGTGGTGGTTGCAGTTGTGGACGAAAGCAGCTGGTTTGGAGTTTCGTCTACAAAACCGAAACGTAGTATTCGTTGAGTGTCACATCATCATCGCAATGAAACTATAATTAATTGTACTCACGCGTAATGGGTTTTGTTCGATCCACCACTGTGGTTGAAGGCTGCTCAGACTTGGTAACCTCTGTACTGACAGGTCCAAGGGTTGATTGAGTTTCAGTGGTGGTTCTTTGGTTATTTGTGATCACTGTGGTGATGTTGGAATGAGATGATTTGTGGTAAGCTTTGACAGCAAAACAGAGACATGGACAAATGACATATTTTGCAAATACAATGTCTGATGTCTCTCACCAGGAATGGATGTTGTTTGATCCACCACTGTGGTTGAAGGCTGCTCAGACTTGGTAACCTCTGTACTGACACGACCAGTGTTTCTTTGAGTATCAGTGGTGGTTCTTTGGTTATTATGGGTCACTGTGGTGATGGTGGAATGACATGATTTGTGATAAGTTTCAAAATAAAAATGGAGACATGGATAATTATATATGTACGCATTTTAAACTGACACGCTTGAATTGATTGAACTGATGTCTCTCACCAGGAATGGATGTTGTTCGATCCACCACTGTGGATGAATGCTGCTCAGGAGAAGTTATCTCTGTACTGGGAAAGTCTCTCTTGATGGTGGATATTTTGTTTGATGTTACTGTGGTGGTTGTAGTGGTGGACAAAAGCAGCTGGTTTGGAGTTTCGTCTACAAAACCGAAGCATGGTATTCGTTGAGTGTCACATTATCATCAACAATAAATCTATAAATAGTTGTACTCACGCGTAATGGGTTTTGTTTGGTGCACATCTCTGGTTGAATGCTGCTCAGAATTGGTAACCTCTGTACTGACACGACCAGTGGTTGATTGAGTATCAGTGGTGGCTCTTTGGTTATTATGGGTCACTGTGGTTGTAGTGGTGGACAAAAGCAGCTTGTTTAGAGTTTCGTCTACAAAACGGAGACATGTGATTCGCTGGGTGTCACATTATCATCGTCAATAAAACTACAGATAATTGTACTCACAGGGAATGGATGTTGTTCGATCCACCACTGTGGTTGAAGGCTGCTCAGACTTGTTAACCTCTGTACTGACACGACCAGTGTTTGTTTGGGTATCAGTGGTGGTTCTTTGGTTATTATGGGTCACTGTGGTGATGGTGGAATGAGATGATTTGTGGTAAGTTTCAAAATAAAAATGGAGACATGGATAATTATATATGTACGCATTTTGAACTGACATGCTTCAATTGATTTAACTGATGTCTCTCACCAGGAATGGATGTTGTTCGATCCACCACTGTGGATGAAGGCTGCTGAGGAGAAGTAATCTCTGTACTGGTTGAGTCGCCCTTGATGGTGGATATTTTGTTTGGTGTTACTGTGGTGGTTGTAGTGGTGGACAAAAGCAGCTTGTTTGGAGTTACGTCTACAAAACGGAGACATGTTATTTGCTGGGTGTCACAATACCATCGTTAATACAACTATAAATCATTATACTCACTGGTAATGTGTCTTGTTTGGGAAACCTTTGGAGTTGAAGGCTGCTCAGACTTGGTCACCTCTGCACCGACAGGTCCAAGGGTTGATTGAGTGTCAGTGGTGGTTCTTTGGTTACTATGGGTCACTGTGGTGGTTGTAGTGGTGGACAAAAGCAGCTTGTTTGGAGTTTCGTCTACAAAACGGAGACATGTTATTTGCTGGGTGTCACAATACCATCGTTAATACAACTATAAATCATTATACTCACTGGTAATGTGTCTTGTTTGGGAAACCTCTGGAGTTGAAGGCTGCTCAGACTTGGTCACCTCTGCACCGACAGCTCCAATGGTTGATTGAGTATCAGTAGTGGCTCTTTGGTTGTTTGGTGTCACTGTGGTGGTTGCAGTTGTGGACGAAAGCAGCTGGTTTGGAGTTTCGTCTACAAAACCGAAACGTAGTATTCGTTGAGTGTCACATCATCATCGCAATGAAACTATAATTAATTGTACTCACGCGTAATGGGTTTTGTTCGATCCACCACTGTGGTTGAAGGCTGCTCAGACTTGGTAACCTCTGTACTGACAGGTCCAAGGGTTGATTGAGTTTCAGTGGTGGTTCTTTGGTTATTTGTGATCACTGTGGTGATGTTGGAATGAGATGATTTGTGGTAAGCTTTGACAGCAAAACAGAGACATGGACAAATGACATATTTTGCAAATACAATGTCTGATGTCTCTCACCAGGAATGGATGTTGTTTGATCCACCACTGTGGTTGAAGGCTGCTCAGACTTGGTAACCTCTGTACTGACACGACCAGTGTTTCTTTGAGTATCAGTGGTGGTTCTTTGGTTATTATGGGTCACTGTGGTGATGGTGGAATGACATGATTTGTGATAAGTTTCAAAATAAAAATGGAGACATGGATAATTATATATGTACGCATTTTAAACTGACACGCTTGAATTGATTTAACTGATGTCTCTCACCAGGAATGGATGTTGTTCGATCCACCACTGTGGATGAATGCTGCTCAGGAGAAGTTATCTCTGTACTGGGAAAGTCTCTCTTGATGGTGGATATTTTGTTTGATGTTACTGTGGTGGTTGTAGTGGTGGACAAAAGCAGCTGGTTTGGAGTTTCGTCTACAAAACCGAAGCATGGTATTCGTTGAGTGTCACATTATCATCAACAATAAATCTATAAATAGTTGTACTCACGCGTAATGGGTTTTGTTTGGTGCACATCTCTGGTTGAATGCTGCTCAGAATTGGTAACCTCTGTACTGACACGACCAGTGGTTGATTGAGTATCAGTGGTGGCTCTTTGGTTATTATGGGTCACTGTGGTTGTAGTGGTGGACAAAAGCAGCTTGTTTAGAGTTTCGTCTACAAAACGGAGACATGTGATTCGCTGGGTGTCACATTATCATCGTCAATAAAACTACAGATAATTGTACTCACAGGGAATGGATGTTGTTCGATCCACCACTGTGGTTGAAGGCTGCTCAGACTTGTTAACCTCTGTACTGACACGACCAGTGTTTGTTTGGGTATCAGTGGTGGTTCTTTGGTTATTATGGGTCACTGTGGTGATGGTGGAATGAGATGATTTGTGGTAAGTTTCAAAATAAAAATGGAGACATGGATAATTATATATGTACGCATTTTGAACTGACATGCTTCAATTGATTTAACTGATGTCTCTCACCAGGAATGGATGTTGTTCGATCCACCACTGTGGATGAATGCTGCTCAGGAGAAGTTATCTCTGTACTGGGAAAGTCTCTCTTGATGGTGGATATTTTGTTTGATGTTACTGTGGTGGTTGTAGTGGTGGACAAAAGCAGCTGGTTTGGAGTTTCGTCTACAAAACCGAAGCATGGTATTCGTTGAGTGTCACATTATCATCAACAATAAATCTATAAATAGTTGTACTCACGCGTAATGGGTTTTGTTTGGTGCACATCTCTGGTTGAATGCTGCTCAGAATTGGTAACCTCTGTACTGACATGACCAGTGGTTGATTGAGTATCAGTGGTGGCTCTTTGGTTATTATGGGTCACTGTGGTTGTAGTGGTGGACAAAAGCAGCTTGTTTAGAGTTTCGTCTACAAAACGGAGACATGTGATTCGCTGGGTGTCACATTATCATCGTCAATAAAACTACAGATAATTGTACTCACAGGGAATGGATGTTGTTCGATCCACCACTGTGGTTGAAGGCTGCTCAGACTTGTTAACCTCTGTACTGACACGACCAGTGTTTGTTTGGGTATCAGTGGTGGTTCTTTGGTTATTATGGGTCACTGTGGTGATGGTGGAATGAGATGATTTGTGGTAAGTTTCAAAATAAAAATGGAGACATGGATAATTATATATGTACGCATTTTGAACTGACATGCTTCAATTGATTTAACTGATGTCTCTCACCAGGAATGGATGTTGTTCGATCCACCACTGTGGATGAATGCTGCTCAGGAGAAGTTATCTCTGTACTGGGAAAGTCTCTCTTGATGGTGGATATTTTGTTTGATGTTACTGTGGTGGTTGTAGTGGTGGACAAAAGCAGCTGGTTTGGAGTTTCGTCTACAAAACCGAAGCATGGTATTCGTTGAGTGTCACATTATCATCAACAATAAATCTATAAATAGTTGTACTCACGCGTAATGGGTTTTGTTTGGTGCACATCTCTGGTTGAATGCTGCTCAGAATTGGTAACCTCTGTACTGACATGACCAGTGGTTGATTGAGTATCAGTGGTGGCTCTTTGGTTATTATGGGTCACTGTGGTTGTAGTGGTGGACAAAAGCAGCTTGTTTAGAGTTTCGTCTACAAAACGGAGACATGTGATTCGCTGGGTGTCACATTATCATCGTCAATAAAACTACAGATAATTGTACTCACAGGGAATGGATGTTGTTCGATCCACCACTGTGGTTGAAGGCTGCTCAGACTTGTTAACCTCTGTACTGACACGACCAGTGTTTGTTTGGGTATCAGTGGTGGTTCTTTGGTTATTATGGGTCACTGTGGTGATGGTGGAATGAGATGATTTGTGGTAAGTTTCAAAATAAAAATGGAGACATGGATAATTATATATGTACGCATTTTGAACTGACATGCTTCAATTGATTTAACTGATGTCTCTCACCAGGAATGGATGTTGTTCGATCCACCACTGTGGATGAAGGCTGCTGAGGAGAAGTAATCTCTGTACTGGTTGAGTCGCCCTTGATGGTGGATATTTTGTTTGGTGTTACTGTGGTGGTTGTAGTGGTGGACAAAAGCAGCTTGTTTGGAGTTACGTCTACAAAACGGAGACATGTTATTTGCTGGGTGTCACAATACCATCGTTAATACAACTATAAATCATTATACTCACTGGTAATGTGTCTTGTTTGGGAAACCTCTGGAGTTGAAGGCTGCTCAGACTTGGTCACCTCTGCACCGACAGGTCCAAGGGTTGATTGAGTGTCAGTGGTGGTTCTTTGGTTACTATGGGTCACTGTGGTGGTTGTAGTGGTGGACAAAAGCAGCTTGTTTGGAGTTTCGTCTACAAAACGGAGACATGTTATTTGCTGGGTGTCACAATACCATCGTTAATACAACTATAAATCATTATACTCACTGGTAATGTGTCTTGTTTGGGAAACCTCTGGAGTTGAAGGCTGCTCAGACTTGGTCACCTCTGCACCGACAGCTCCAATGGTTGATTGAGTATCAGTAGTGGCTCTTTGGTTGTTTGGTGTCACTGTGGTGGTTGCAGTTGTGGACGAAAGCAGCTGGTTTGGAGTTTCGTCTACAAAACCGAAACGTAGTATTCGTTGAGTGTCACATCATCATCGCAATGAAACTATAATTAATTGTACTCACGCGTAATGGGTTTTGTTCGATCCACCACTGTGGTTGAAGGCTGCTCAGACTTGGTAACCTCTGTACTGACAGGTCCAAGGGTTGATTGAGTTTCAGTGGTGGTTCTTTGGTTATTTGTGATCACTGTGGTGATGTTGGAATGAGATGATTTGTGGTAAGCTTTGACAGCAAAACAGAGACATGGACAAATGACATATTTTGCAAATACAATGTCTGATGTCTCTCACCAGGAATGGATGTTGTTTGATCCACCACTGTGGTTGAAGGCTGCTCAGACTTGGTAACCTCTGTACTGACACGACCAGTGTTTCTTTGAGTATCAGTGGTGGTTCTTTGGTTATTATGGGTCACTGTGGTGATGGTGGAATGACATGATTTGTGATAAGTTTCAAAATAAAAATGGAGACATGGATAATTATATATGTACGCATTTTAAACTGACACGCTTGAATTGATTGAACTGATGTCTCTCACCAGGAATGGATGTTGTTCGATCCACCACTGTGGATGAAGGCTGCTCAGGAGAAGTTATCTCTGTACTGGGAAAGTCTCTCTTGATGGTGGATATTTTGTTTGATGTTACTGTGGTGGTTGTAGTGGTGGACAAAAGCAGCTTGTTTAGAGTTTCGTCTACAAAACGGAGACATGTGATTCGCTGGGTGTCACATTATCATCGTCAATAAAACTACAGATAATTGTACTCACAGGGAATGGATGTTGTTCGATCCACCACTGTGGTTGAAGGCTGCTCAGACTTGTTAACCTCTGTACTGACACGACCAGTGTTTGTTTGGGTATCAGTGGTGGTTCTTTGGTTATTATGGGTCACTGTGGTGATGGTGGAATGAGATGATTTGTGGTAAGTTTCAAAATAAAAATGGAGACATGGATAATTATATATGTACGCATTTTGAACTGACATGCTTCAATTGATTTAACTGATGTCTCTCACCAGGAATGGATGTTGTTCGATCCACCACTGTGGATGAATGCTGCTCAGGAGAAGTTATCTCTGTACTGGGAAAGTCTCTCTTGATGGTGGATATTTTGTTTGATGTTACTGTGGTGGTTGTAGTGGTGGACAAAAGCAGCTGGTTTGGAGTTTCGTCTACAAAACCGAAGCATGGTATTCGTTGAGTGTCACATTATCATCAACAATAAATCTATAAATAGTTGTACTCACGCGTAATGGGTTTTGTTTGGTGCACATCTCTGGTTGAATGCTGCTCAGAATTGGTAACCTCTGTACTGACACGACCAGTGGTTGATTGAGTATCAGTGGTGGCTCTTTGGTTATTATGGGTCACTGTGGTTGTAGTGGTGGACAAAAGCAGCTTGTTTAGAGTTTCGTCTACAAAACGGAGACATGTGATTCGCTGGGTGTCACATTATCATCGTCAATAAAACTACAGATAATTGTACTCACAGGGAATGGATGTTGTTCGATCCACCACTGTGGTTGAAGGCTGCTCAGACTTGTTAACCTCTGTACTGACACGACCAGTGTTTGTTTGGGTATCAGTGGTGGTTCTTTGGTTATTATGGGTCACTGTGGTGATGGTGGAATGAGATGATTTGTGGTAAGTTTCAAAATAAAAATGGAGACATGGATAATTATATATGTACGCATTTTGAACTGACATGCTTCAATTGATTTAACTGATGTCTCTCACCAGGAATGGATGTTGTTCGATCCACCACTGTGGATGAAGGCTGCTGAGGAGAAGTAATCTCTGTACTGGTTGAGTCGCCCTTGATGGTGGATATTTTGTTTGGTGTTACTGTGGTGGTTGTAGTGGTGGACAAAAGCAGCTTGTTTGGAGTTACGTCTACAAAACGGAGACATGTTATTTGCTGGGTGTCACAATACCATCGTTAATACAACTATAAATCATTATACTCACTGGTAATGTGTCTTGTTTGGGAAACCTCTGGAGTTGAAGGCTGCTCAGACTTGGTCACCTCTGCACCGACAGGTCCAAGGGTTGATTGAGTGTCAGTGGTGGTTCTTTGGTTACTATGGGTCACTGTGGTGGTTGTAGTGGTGGACAAAAGCAGCTTGTTTGGAGTTTCGTCTACAAAAGGGAGACATGTTATTTGCTGGGTGTCACAATACCATCGTTAATACAACTATAAATCATTATACTCACTGGTAATGTGTCTTGTTTGGGAAACCTCTGGAGTTGAAGGCTGCTCAGACTTGGTCACCTCTGCACCGACAGCTCCAATGGTTGATTGAGTATCAGTAGTGGCTCTTTGGTTGTTTGGTGTCACTGTGGTGGTTGCAGTTGTGGACGAAAGCAGCTGGTTTGGAGTTTCGTCTACAAAACCGAAACGTAGTATTCGTTGAGTGTCACATCATCATCGCAATGAAACTATAATTAATTGTACTCACGCGTAATGGGTTTTGTTCGATCCACCACTGTGGTTGAAGGCTGCTCAGACTTGGTAACCTCTGTACTGACAGGTCCAAGGGTTGATTGAGTTTCAGTGGTGGTTCTTTGGTTATTTGTGATCACTGTGGTGATGTTGGAATGAGATGATTTGTGGTAAGCTTTGACAGCAAAACAGAGACATGGACAAATGACATATTTTGCAAATACAATGTCTGATGTCTCTCACCAGGAATGGATGTTGTTTGATCCACCACTGTGGTTGAAGGCTGCTCAGACTTGGTAACCTCTGTACTGACACGACCAGTGTTTCTTTGAGTATCAGTGGTGGTTCTTTGGTTATTATGGGTCACTGTGGTGATGGTGGAATGACATGATTTGTGATAAGTTTCAAAATAAAAATGGAGACATGGATAATTATATATGTACGCATTTTAAACTGACACGCTTGAATTGATTTAACTGATGTCTCTCACCAGGAATGGATGTTGTTCGATCCACCACTGTGGATGAATGCTGCTCAGGAGAAGTTATCTCTGTACTGGGAAAGTCTCTCTTGATGGTGGATATTTTGTTTGATGTTACTGTGGTGGTTGTAGTGGTGGACAAAAGCAGCTGGTTTGGAGTTTCGTCTACAAAACCGAAGCATGGTATTCGTTGAGTGTCACATTATCATCAACAATAAATCTATAAATAGTTGTACTCACGCGTAATGGGTTTTGTTTGGTGCACATCTCTGGTTGAATGCTGCTCAGAATTGGTAACCTCTGTACTGACACGACCAGTGGTTGATTGAGTATCAGTGGTGGCTCTTTGGTTATTATGGGTCACTGTGGTTGTAGTGGTGGACAAAAGCAGCTTGTTTAGAGTTTCGTCTACAAAACGGAGACATGTGATTCGCTGGGTGTCACATTATCATCGTCAATAAAACTACAGATAATTGTACTCACAGGGAATGGATGTTGTTCGATCCACCACTGTGGTTGAAGGCTGCTCAGACTTGATAACCTCTGTACTGACACGACCAGTGTTTGTTTGGGTATCAGTGGTGGTTCTTTGGTTATTATGGGTCACTGTGGTGATGGTGGAATGAGATGATTTGTGGTAAGTTTCAAAATAAAAATGGAGACATGGATAATTATATATGTACGCATTTTGAACTGACATGCTTCAATTGATTTAACTGATGTCTCTCACCAGGAATGGATGTTGTTCGATCCACCACTGTGGATGAAGGCTGCTGAGGAGAAGTAATCTCTGTACTGGTTGAGTCGCCCTTGATGGTGGATATTTTGTTTGGTGTTACTGTGGTGGTTGTAGTGGTGGACAAAAGCAGCTTGTTTGGAGTTACGTCTACAAAACGGAGACATGTTATTTGCTGGGTGTCACAATACCATCGTTAATACAACTATAAATCATTATACTCACTGGTAATGTGTCTTGTTTGGGAAACCTCTGGAGTTGAAGGCTGCTCAGACTTGGTCACCTCTGCACCGACAGGTCCAAGGGTTGATTGAGTGTCAGTGGTGGTTCTTTGGTTACTATGGGTCACTGTGGTGGTTGTAGTGGTGGACAAAAGCAGCTTGTTTGGAGTTTCGTCTACAAAACGGAGACATGTTATTTGCTGGGTGTCACAATACCATCGTTAATACAACTATAAATCATTATACTCACTGGTAATGTGTCTTGTTTGGGAAACCTCTGGAGTTGAAGGCTGCTCAGACTTGGTCACCTCTGCACCGACAGCTCCAATGGTTGATTGAGTATCAGTAGTGGCTCTTTGGTTGTTTGGTGTCACTGTGGTGGTTGCAGTTGTGGACGAAAGCAGCTGGTTTGGAGTTTCGTCTACAAAACCGAAACGCAGTATTCGTTGAGTGTCACATCATCATCGCAATGAAACTATAATTAATTGTACTCACGCGTAATGGGTTTTGTTCGATCCACCACTGTGGTTGAAGGCTGCTCAGACTTGGTAACCTCTGTACTGACAGGTCCAAGGGTTGATTGAGTTTCAGTGGTGGTTCTTTGGTTATTTGTGATCACTGTGGTGATGTTGGAATGAGATGATTTGTGGTAAGCTTTGACAGCAAAACAGAGACATGGACAAATGACATATTTTGCAAATACAATGTCTGATGTCTCTCACCAGGAATGGATGTTGTTTGATCCACCACTGTGGTTGAAGGCTGCTCAGACTTGGTAACCTCTGTACTGACACGACCAGTGTTTCTTTGAGTATCAGTGGTGGTTCTTTGGTTATTATGGGTCACTGTGGTGATGGTGGAATGACATGATTTGTGATAAGTTTCAAAATAAAAATGGAGACATGGATAATTATATATGTACGCATTTTAAACTGACACGCTTGAATTGATTGAACTGATGTCTCTCACCAGGAATGGATGTTGTTCGATCCACCACTGTGGATGAATGCTGCTCAGGAGAAGTTATCTCTGTACTGGGAAAGTCTCTCTTGATGGTGGATATTTTGTTTGATGTTACTGTGGTGGTTGTAGTGGTGGACAAAAGCAGCTGGTTTGGAGTTTCGTCTACAAAACCGAAGCATGGTATTCGTTGAGTGTCACATTATCATCAACAATAAATCTATAAATAGTTGTACTCACGCGTAATGGGTTTTGTTTGGTGCACATCTCTGGTTGAATGCTGCTCAGAATTGGTAACCTCTGTACTGACATGACCAGTGGTTGATTGAGTATCAGTGGTGGCTCTTTGGTTATTATGGGTCACTGTGGTTGTAGTGGTGGACAAAAGCAGCTTGTTTAGAGTTTCGTCTACAAAACGGAGACATGTGATTCGCTGGGTGTCACATTATCATCGTCAATAAAACTACAGATAATTGTACTCACAGGGAATGGATGTTGTTCGATCCACCACTGTGGTTGAAGGCTGCTCAGACTTGTTAACCTCTGTACTGACACGACCAGTGTTTGTTTGGGTATCAGTGGTGGTTCTTTGGTTATTATGGGTCACTGTGGTGATGGTGGAATGAGATGATTTGTGGTAAGTTTCAAAATAAAAATGGAGACATGGATAATTATATATGTACGCATTTTGAACTGACATGCTTCAATTGATTTAACTGATGTCTCTCACCAGGAATGGATGTTGTTCGATCCACCACTGTGGATGAAGGCTGCTGAGGAGAAGTAATCTCTGTACTGGTTGAGTCGCCCTTGATGGTGGATATTTTGTTTGGTGTTACTGTGGTGGTTGTAGTGGTGGACAAAAGCAGCTTGTTTGGAGTTACGTCTACAAAACGGAGACATGTTATTTGCTGGGTGTCACAATACCATCGTTAATACAACTATAAATCATTATACTCACTGGTAATGTGTCTTGTTTGGGAAACCTTTGGAGTTGAAGGCTGCTCAGACTTGGTCACCTCTGCACCGACAGGTCCAAGGGTTGATTGAGTGTCAGTGGTGGTTCTTTGGTTACTATGGGTCACTGTGGTGGTTGTAGTGGTGGACAAAAGCAGCTTGTTTGGAGTTTCGTCTACAAAACGGAGACATGTTATTTGCTGGGTGTCACAATACCATCGTTAATACAACTATAAATCATTATACTCACTGGTAATGTGTCTTGTTTGGGAAACCTCTGGAGTTGAAGGCTGCTCAGACTTGGTCACCTCTGCACCGACAGCTCCAATGGTTGATTGAGTATCAGTAGTGGCTCTTTGGTTGTTTGGTGTCACTGTGGTGGTTGCAGTTGTGGACGAAAGCAGCTGGTTTGGAGTTTCGTCTACAAAACCGAAACGTAGTATTCGTTGAGTGTCACATCATCATCGCAATGAAACTATAATTAATTGTACTCACGCGTAATGGGTTTTGTTCGATCCACCACTGTGGTTGAAGGCTGCTCAGACTTGGTAACCTCTGTACTGACAGGTCCAAGGGTTGATTGAGTTTCAGTGGTGGTTCTTTGGTTATTTGTGATCACTGTGGTGATGTTGGAATGAGATGATTTGTGGTAAGCTTTGACAGCAAAACAGAGACATGGACAAATGACATATTTTGCAAATACAATGTCTGATGTCTCTCACCAGGAATGGATGTTGTTTGATCCACCACTGTGGTTGAAGGCTGCTCAGACTTGGTAACCTCTGTACTGACACGACCAGTGTTTCTTTGAGTATCAGTGGTGGTTCTTTGGTTATTATGGGTCACTGTGGTGATGGTGGAATGACATGATTTGTGATAAGTTTCAAAATAAAAATGGAGACATGGATAATTATATATGTACGCATTTTAAACTGACACGCTTGAATTGATTGAACTGATGTCTCTCACCAGGAATGGATGTTGTTCGATCCACCACTGTGGATGAATGCTGCTCAGGAGAAGTTATCTCTGTACTGGGAAAGTCTCTCTTGATGGTGGATATTTTGTTTGATGTTACTGTGGTGGTTGTAGTGGTGGACAAAAGCAGCTGGTTTGGAGTTTCGTCTACAAAACCGAAGCATGGTATTCGTTGAGTGTCACATTATCATCAACAATAAATCTATAAATAGTTGTACTCACGCGTAATGGGTTTTGTTTGGTGCACATCTCTGGTTGAATGCTGCTCAGAATTGGTAACCTCTGTACTGACATGACCAGTGGTTGATTGAGTATCAGTGGTGGCTCTTTGGTTATTATGGGTCACTGTGGTTGTAGTGGTGGACAAAAGCAGCTTGTTTAGAGTTTCGTCTACAAAACGGAGACATGTGATTCGCTGGGTGTCACATTATCATCGTCAATAAAACTACAGATAATTGTACTCACAGGGAATGGATGTTGTTCGATCCACCACTGTGGTTGAAGGCTGCTCAGACTTGATAACCTCTGTACTGACACGACCAGTGTTTGTTTGGGTATCAGTGGTGGTTCTTTGGTTATTATGGGTCACTGTGGTGATGGTGGAATGAGATGATTTGTGGTAAGTTTCAAAATAAAAATGGAGACATGGATAATTATATAGGTACGCATTTTGAACTGACATGCTTCAATTGATTTATCTGATGTCTCTCACCAGGAATGGATGTTGTTCGATCCACCACTGTGGATGAAGGCTGCTGAGGAGAAGTAATCTCTCTACTGGTTGAGTCGCCCTTGATGGTGGATATTTTGTTTGGTGTTACTGTGGTGGTTGTAGTGGTGGACAAAAGCAGCTTGTTTGGAGTTTCGTCTACAAAAGGGAGACATGTTATTTGCTGGGTGTCACAATACCATCGTTAATACAACTATAAATCATTATACTCACTGGTAATGTGTCTTGTTTGGGAAACCTCTGGAGTTGAAGGCTGCTCAGACTTGGTCACCTCTGCACCGACAGGTCCAAGGGTTGACTGAGTGTCAGTGGTGGTTCTTTGGTTACTATGGGTCACTGTGGTGGTTGTAGTGGTGGACAAAAGCAGCTTGTTTGGAGTTTCGTCTACAAAAGGGAGACATGTTATTTGCTGGGTGTCACAATACCATCGTTAATACAACTATAAATCATTATACTCACTGGTAATGTGTCTTGTTTGGGAAACCTCTGGAGTTGAAGGCTGCTCAGACTTGGTCACCTCTGCACCGACAGCTCCAATGGTTGATTGAGTATCAGTAGTGGCTCTTTGGTTGTTTGGTGTCACTGTGGTGGTTGCAGTTGTGGACGAAAGCAGCTGGTTTGGAGTTTCGTCTACAAAACCGAAACGCAGTATTCGTTGAGTGTCACATCGTCATCGCAATGAAACTATAATTCATTGTACTCACGCGTAATGGGTTTTGTTCGATCCACCACTGTGGTTGAAGGCTGCTCAGACTTGGTAACCTCTGTACTGACAGGTCCAAGGGTTGATTGAGTTTCAGTGGTGGTTCTTTGGTTATTTGTGATCACTGTGGTGATGTTGGAATGAGATGATTTGTGGTAAGCTTTGACAGCAAAACAGAGACATGGACAAATGACATATTTTGCAAATACAATGTCTGATGTCTCTCACCAGGAATGGATGTTGTTTGATCCACCACTGTGGTTGAAGGCTGCTCAGACTTGGTAACCTCTGTACTGACACGACCAGTGTTTCTTTGAGTATCAGTGGTGGTTCTTTGGTTATTATGGGTCACTGTGGTGATGGTGGAATGACATGATTTGTGATAAGTTTCAAAATAAAAATGGAGACATGGATAATTATATATGTACGCATTTTAAACTGACACGCTTGAATTGATTGAACTGATGTCTCTCACCAGGAATGGATGTTGTTCGATCCACCACTGTGGATGAATGCTGCTCAGGAGAAGTTATCTCTGTACTGGGAAAGTCTCTCTTGATGGTGGATATTTTGTTTGATGTTACTGTGGTGGTTGTAGTGGTGGACAAAAGCAGCTGGTTTGGAGTTTCGTCTACAAAACCGAAGCATGGTATTCGTTGAGTGTCACATTATCATCAACAATAAATCTATAAATAGTTGTACTCACGCGTAATGGGTTTTGTTTGGTGCACATCTCTGGTTGAATGCTGCTCAGAATTGGTAACCTCTGTACTGACATGACCAGTGGTTGATTGAGTATCAGTGGTGGCTCTTTGGTTATTATGGGTCACTGTGGTTGTAGTGGTGGACAAAAGCAGCTTGTTTAGAGTTTCGTCGACAAAACGGAGACATGTGATTCGCTGGGTGTCACATTATCATCGTCAATAAAACTACAGATAATTGTACTCACGGGGAATGGATGTTGTTCGATCCACCACTGTGGTTGAAGGCTGCTCAGACTTGTTGACCTCTATACTGACACGACCAGACCTTGTTTGGGTATCAGTGGTGGTTCTTTGGTTATTATGGGTCACTGTGGTGATGGTGGAATGAGATGATTTGTGGTAAGTTTCAAAATAAAAATGGAGACATGGATAATTATATATGTACGCATTTTGAACTGACATGCTTGAATTGATTTAACTGATGTCTCTCACCAGGAATGGATGTTGTTCGATCCACCACTGTGGATGAAGGCTGCTGAGGAGAAGTAATCTCTGTACTGGTTGAGTCGCCCTTGATGGTGGATATTTTGTTTGGTGTTACTGTGGTGGTTGTAGTGGTGGACAAAAGCAGCTTGTTTGGAGTTACGTCTACAAAACGGAGACATGTTATTTGCTGGGTGTCACAATACCATCGTTAATACAACTATAAATCATTATACTCACTGGTAATGTGTCTTGTTTGGGAAACCTTTGGAGTTGAAGGCTGCTCAGACTTGGTCACCTCTGCACCGACAGGTCCAAGGGTTGATTGAGTGTCAGTGGTGGTTCTTTGGTTACTATGGGTCACTGTGGTGGTTGTAGTGGTGGACAAAAGCAGCTTGTTTGGAGTTTCGTCTACAAAACGGAGACATGTTATTTGCTGGGTGTCACAATACCATCGTTAATACAACTATAAATCATTATACTCACTGGTAATGTGTCTTGTTTGGGAAACCTCTGGAGTTGAAGGCTGCTCAGACTTGGTCACCTCTGCACCGACAGCTCCAATGGTTGATTGAGTATCAGTAGTGGCTCTTTGGTTGTTTGGTGTCACTATGGTGGTTGCAGTTGTGGACGAAAGCAGCTGGTTTGGAGTTTCGTCTACAAAACCGAAACGTAGTATTCGTTGAGTGTCACATCATCATCGCAATGAAACTATAATTAATTGTACTCACGCGTAATGGGTTTTGTTCGATCCACCACTGTGGTTGAAGGCTGCTCAGACTTGGTAACCTCTGTACTGACAGGTCCAAGGGTGGATTGAGTTTCAGTGGTGGTTCTTTGGTTATTTGTGATCACTGTGGTGATGTTGGAATGAGATGATTTGTGGTAAGCTTTGACAGCAAAACAGAGACATGGACAAATGACATATTTTGCAAATACAATGTCTGATGTCTCTCACCAGGAATGGATGTTGTTTGATCCACCACTGTGGTTGAAGGCTGCTCAGACTTGGTAACCTCTGTACTGACACGACCAGTGTTTCTTTGAGTATCAGTGGTGGTTCTTTGGTTATTATGGGTCACTGTGGTGATGGTGGAATGACATGATTTGTGATAAGTTTCAAAATAAAAATGGAGACATGGATAATTATATATGTACGCATTTTAAACTGACACGCTTGAATTGATTGAACTGATGTCTCTCACCAGGAATGGATGTTGTTCGATCCACCACTGTGGATGAATGCTGCTCAGGAGAAGTTATCTCTGTACTGGGAAAGTCTCTCTTGATGGTGGATATTTTGTTTGATGTTACTGTGGTGGTTGTAGTGGTGGACAAAAGCAGCTGGTTTGGAGTTTCGTCTACAAAACCGAAGCATGGTATTCGTTGAGTGTCACATTATCATCAACAATAAATCTATAAATAGTTGTACTCACGCGTAATGGGTTTTGTTTGGTGCACATCTCTGGTTGAATGCTGCTCAGAATTGGTAACCTCTGTACTGACATGACCAGTGGTTGATTGAGTATCAGTGGTGGCTCTTTGGTTATTATGGGTCACTGTGGTTGTAGTGGTGGACAAAAGCAGCTTGTTTAGAGTTTCGTCTACAAAACGGAGACATGTGATTCGCTGGGTGTCACATTATCATCGTCAATAAAACTACAGATAATTGTACTCACAGGGAATGGATGTTGTTCGATCCACCACTGTGGTTGAAGGCTGCTCAGACTTGTTAACCTCTGTACTGACACGACCAGTGTTTGTTTGGGTATCAGTGGTGGTTCTTTGGTTATTATGGGTCACTGTGGTGATGGTGGAATGAGATGATTTGTGGTAAGTTTCAAAATAAAAATGGAGACATGGATAATTATATATGTACGCATTTTGAACTGACATGCTTCAATTGATTTAACTGATGTCTCTCACCAGGAATGGATGTTGTTCGATCCACCACTGTGGATGAAGGCTGCTGAGGAGAAGTAATCTCTGTACTGGTTGAGTCGCCCTTGATGGTGGATATTTTGTTTGGTGTTACTGTGGTGGTTGTAGTGGTGGACAAAAGCAGCTTGTTTGGAGTTACGTCTACAAAACGGAGACATGTTATTTGCTGGGTGTCACAATACCATCGTTAATACAACTATAAATCATTATACTCACTGGTAATGTGTCTTGTTTGGGAAACCTCTGGAGTTGAAGGCTGCTCAGACTTGGTCACCTCTGCACCGACAGGTCCAAGGGTTGATTGAGTGTCAGTGGTGGTTCTTTGGTTACTATGGGTCACTGTGGTGGTTGTAGTGGTGGACAAAAGCAGCTTGTTTGGAGTTTCGTCTACAAAACGGAGACATGTTATTTGCTGGGTGTCACAATACCATCGTTAATACAACTATAAATCATTATACTCACTGGTAATGTGTCTTGTTTGGGAAACCTCTGGAGTTGAAGGCTGCTCAGACTTGGTCACCTCTGCACCGACAGCTCCAATGGTTGATTGAGTATCAGTAGTGGCTCTTTGGTTGTTTGGTGTCACTGTGGTGGTTGCAGTTGTGGACGAAAGCAGCTGGTTTGGAGTTTCGTCTACAAAACCGAAACGTAGTATTCGTTGAGTGTCACATCATCATCGCAATGAAACTATAATTAATTGTACTCACGCGTAATGGGTTTTGTTCGATCCACCACTGTGGTTGAAGGCTGCTCAGACTTGGTAACCTCTGTACTGACAGGTCCAAGGGTGGATTGAGTTTCAGTGGTGGTTCTTTGGTTATTTGTGATCACTGTGGTGATGTTGGAATGAGATGATTTGTGGTAAGCTTTGACAGCAAAACAGAGACATGGACAAATGACATATTTTGCAAATACAATGTCTGATGTCTCTCACCAGGAATGGATGTTGTTTGATCCACCACTGTGGTTGAAGGCTGCTCAGGAGAAGTAATCTCTGTACTGGGTGAGTCGCCCTTGATGGTGGATATTTTGTTTGGTGTCACTGTGGTGGACAAAACTGGTTGGTATTGGAATTTCATCTGCAAAATGTAGAGCTGGCATTGAGAGCGTTTGACATCATCTTCTTAAGTAAATAAAAAAATATTTTACTTACTGGTAATGTGTCTTGTTTGGTTCTCCTCTTGTGTTAAAGACTTCTGAGATGAGCTAAAATGACCAGTGGTAAATTCTACCTCAGTGGTGATCATTGTGTTTGGGGTGGTCATGGTGGACAAAACTGGCTCACCTGGAGTTCGTGCAGAAAAAAAGCAGAACAGACCTTGCAGTGATTATCCTCGACTTAAGATGCCACTTTCATCAAAACTGAGACTGAGCCACTCACTTTTGTCTCTGTAGCAGATAAAAGCAAGCTTCCTACTGCACTGTTCATCTGACCACAGGCCTGCGTTGCCCAGGTGAGTCGCGGTGCAGTTCTGCTTCCCTCCCGAATTATTCGGCTGGCCTCGCTTCCAGTTGCGATACGTGGAGTCGCTTTGATCTGACCATTCCTGCGTCCTGCACAGAGAACCAGAAGCCTGTCGTTCAGTATTCTGGAAGACCATATATCATGTTTTTTTAAAGTCCTATTTTGTCCAGGACAAAATTACAAAGACACAGCGATTCTATTGTCAGGTAGTAGTCAGGTTAATGGTGTACTCTTTGGCTCATAAACTGAGTACTGAACAAATTCATTTTTTCCCCTAATGGTGGCACTATATGGAAAGTCAGGGGATCATCAAAGTTTTTACAATTCATCCTGGTGGGGATCTGAATGTCTCGACCAAATTTCATAGCAGTTGAGCCAGTATTTGTCAGAAAAGATGTCAAGCTAATAGCGATTACAGGAGGCCAATTCTTACATATTGTAGATATCAAAGCGATTAAGTTGCTTCCAATCTTCCCACAGTGGCTTTTTGCTTTGCTCGGGGTATTTGTCTCTGTATTTAACAGTTTCACACCTAAAACAGCAGGAATAACAATAAGGTGCTCAGATTTAGGGTTGGTTCTCTCAACCAAGTCAGAAACCATCCTTCAAACAAATCAACACACGTCACGCTCTACAGACCTATAGAGGCCAATCCAGACGCCCCTGTATCTGGCCGCCTGCTGTATTTCCCGGTTCTCTTTCTCATTTCTAACACTGGCCAGGTCCGTGTGGCGACTCCTGCAGTACTGCTGAGCGTTAGACCAGCTCAGCTCCTCTTTAACAAAAATGAAACGCTGACTGCTACTGGTTTTCCCTGATGAAAACAAATTATGGTGATCAGGGACAGAAGACGCCATGAATGTGCCCATGTATGAATCTACTGATAAATCTGAGCTCAGACCGTCGTAGCAGACGAAGGGGTTTCTCAGGAAGCAGCGTGAGTCCTCCCACACACCAAAACCCCCCATCTTCACACACATCTGGTCCCCGAGGAAGTTGTCCGGCTGACCAAAATCCCAATTCCTGTAGTGGCTCTCTTTGTCCCTTGCAAATGACCACCTCCAGCTGGTGAGGTTATCGTGCAGCCCGATCCAGGCCTTCCCAGTGAAGCCTCCAGTGGAGTCCTGAACTGTGTTCACCAGCTGGTTCATTTCATCTATGTTGGAGACGGTGGCCAGGTCAGTGTGCTGCTCTCTGCAGTACGTCTGGGCCCTCAACCAGGGCAGGGCGGTGCCAATGAAGTGGTACTGACGAGGCTGGCAGCGAGTAAGAGAACACAACTCTGTGGAAAGGGGACTCAAATTCAGTTTCAGGGTTTTGCGGAATAAGAAGTCCTACTGAAATCACCCTACCTTTTTGAAGAAAGCAGGGTTTTGATGTATTAATAGTTTTCTTGATCATCAAAGGGAAGAAAAACTGTTTTGGGAAATATCAGAAATGTTCTCTTCGTCTCAACCAAGGACGTGTTGGTGTTTGATTGACAGAACAGCCGGATTGCAAGTATAACACCAGAAACCAACCCCAACACCAAAACAACCAGAAAACAAAGTACTTCTATATACCCTGTCGCTCTCTCAACCCAACCGGTCGAGGCAGATGGCCGCCAACCACTGAGTCCGGTTCTGCTCGAGGTCTCTGGCTGTTAGAAGGCAGTTCTTTCTCGCCACCGTCCTCAAGTGCATGCTCGTGGGCGGACATGTTGGGTCTGAATACATTAATCAAGGAGTGTGGTCTAGACCGGCTCAGTTTGGAAAGTGTCACGACATGACTTTTGTTGTGAAGTGTATTGATTGATCGACAGTCTGTTCAAGGCAGAAATGTGACTTTATTCCGCCGTTCTGTGTAAATCGTACAAAACACAGAACGAGGGGGTGCTATTGTTTCGCCTTTA